>CAIGQV010019082.1:1176537-1196428 GCA_903798115.1 Danio jaintianensis | reverse complement strand
AGCAGAAGACCACACCGGGTGCCACTCCTGTCAGCTAAGAACAGGAAACTGAGGCTACAATTCTCACAGGCTCAACAAAATTGGACAATAGAAGATTGGAAAAACGTTGCCTGGTCTGATGAGTCTCGATTTCTGCTGCCACATTTGGATGGTCGGGTCAGAATTTGGCATCAACAACATGAAAGCATGGATCCATCCTGCCTTGTATCAACAGTTCAGGCTGGTGGTGGTGGTGTAATGGTGTGGGAGATATTTTCTTGGCACACTTTGGGCCCATTAGTACCAATTGAGCATCGTGTCAACGCCACAGCCTACCTGAGTATTGTTGCTGACCATGTCCATCCCTTTATGACCACAGTGTACCCATCTTCTGATGGCTACTTCCAGCAGGATAACACGCCATGTCATAAAGCGTGAATCATCTCAGACTGGTTTCTTGAACATGACAATGAGTCAAATGGCCTCCACAGTCACCAGATCTAAATCCAATAGAGCACCTTTGGGATGTGGTGAAACGAGAGATTCGCATCATGGATGTGCAGCCGACAAATCTGCAGCAACTGCGTGATGCTAACATGTCAATATGGACCAAAATCTCTGAGGAATATTTCCAGTACCTTGTGAATCTATGCCACGAAGGATTAAGGCAGTTCTGAAGGCAAAAGGGGGTCCAACCCGGTACTAGAAAGTAACCCAGTACTCCTTGGATATGGTCTCTGGATTTACAATTTATAGTTATGTGTTTGAATAAAACGTTGTCTGGTTCAGCAAACCTAGACCAGTAGTATTGAGACTAAGACCAAAAAGTCAAGTCCAAGACCGAGACTGGTTAAGACCGACCAAAAACAGACTAGAGTTTGAATCGACATGAGATGCAACACTGCTGTAACGTTTCATGACTAGTTATTTCAAATTCATGTTATATTTTCTATTATGCTGTCCGTATGTCTTTTATTTGACAGTGTTTGTCGATTGTTTGGCACATTTTTTCTAAACAAATGTCATTCAACTGTTTGCTAGAACTTAATTGCATGTCTGCTAAACGTAGTTACTCACTCAAAACATTTCAATCATGCTTCAAAACCTAGTTATCATGACAGTAATTTGGCCAAGGCCATCAAAACATAAAGTATGTTTACCATGGTGTGGGTGGTACAGTGGTTAGCAAGAAGGTCACTGGTTCGAGTCCCAGATGGGCCAGCAGGCATTTCTGTGTAAAGTTTCCATTCCCGTGTTCACATGGGTTTCCTCCGGGTGCTCCAGTTTCCCCCAAAGACATGCAATATAGGTGAATTGGGTAAACACAATTGGCTGTAGTGTATGAGTGTGTGTGTGTGAATGTGAGAGTGTATGGGTGTTTCCCAGTGCTGGGTTGTCGCTGGAAGGGCATCCGCTGCGTAAATCATATACCAGAGATTCATTCATTCCACTGTACATAAATCAGCCAGTGGATAGTGAGTGAGTGCCATCGTGTGAGCCACACTGGTCAAATCTTTTAATTGTTTTTTACACCATGACAGTCAACCATGGAAAAAGTTTTTATTACAGTAAGCATCTCCTACAACAACCTGCAATTTGTATGGAATAAAAAATATATGTACAAAAACTTGAATTCGAAACTTCAACTATCGAACAGAAAACAATGGTTAAGCACAAGCTATGTTAAAAACAAAGGTTCCTACAGCACATTCATTTCACACAAATGCTCAAAAAATTAAATAAACGAGAAAATGTTCTCGTATTGGTACCTTTCTCAGATCAAAATTGAAATTCTCAAAAGTTCCTGTTCAATCTTCACATCATTGTCACTTGTGCGCATCAAAAAAGCAGTTTCTCATTTCTTTGAACAAGTTGCAAACACTTTGGTACATCCATGCAAATAATTGTGTACAATTCTCTGCTGTGTCCTACTAAATTATCAATTGCATGTTATGTATTATAACGGGTTTCTTTTAAATACTCCCCCCATCCCCCCCCAATATTTAGGCATTAGTTCACAGCACAAGTCTCATTCATTCATTCATTCATTTTCTTTTCGGCTTAGTCCCTTTATTAATCTGGGGTCGCCACAGCGGGATGAACCGCCAACTTATCCAGCATATGTTTTACGCAGCGGATGCCCTTCCAGCTGCAACCCATCACTGGGAAACATTCATACATACTCATTCACACACATACACTACGGACAATTTTAGCTTACCCAATTCACCTATACCGCATGTCTTTGGACTTGTGGGGGAAACCGGAGCACCCGGAGGAAACCCACGCGAACACGGGTAGAACATGCAAACTCCACACAGAAATGCCAACTGACCCAGCCGAGGCTCGAACCAGCGACCTTCTTGCTGTGAGGCGAACGTGCTACCCACTGCGCCACCGCGTCGCCAGCACAAGTCTTTACATGCAAAAAGGTTTCAAGTCGAGTTGTTGGTCAAAGGTTAACAAGTTGGCATAATATGTCAAGCATATTTCTATACATTTTTATTAGACTTTGTTTCTAAGTCTGTCCTGAATTTGTAAATTGCTCACCGTTTGAATTTTTACTTTCACTAACGAATAGTGCATCTCATGAACCATCAAATGGCAAGTATATATAGCCGGAGCACAACACAATGTTACAATGTTGTAAAGGGTAGGTCTTTAATCTAGTTTTGAACAGAGAGATTGTGTCTGAGCCTCTGAAGGTTATCGGGAAAGATATTCTAGAGTTTAGGAGCCATATACGAGAAGACTTGACCTCCTTTAGTGGACACAATGTTACAATGTCTCACGATGAAGGACAAGGAATTGGATGGGATCAACAGCCAGAGAGAAGAACAGGAAGAGGAGTAAGGCTTGCGTGGCGGAGGAGTTGGGAGGCAAAACAGAGGAAGAGGCAGATGACATATGTATGAGTGTTCCTGATGAGACACTTGCAGATCATGTTCTCAATCATGGGAAGAGTTTAGGAGTTTAGGTGCCATATGAGAAGGCTCGACCTCCTTTAGTGGACACAATGTTACAATGTCTCACAATGAAGGACAAGGATTTGGATGTGATCAACAGCCAGAGAGAAGAATAGGAAGAGGAGTGAGGCTTGCTTGGCCAAAGAGTTGGAAGGCAAAACAGAGGAAGAGGCAGAAGAGGCAGAGGAGATACGTATGAATGTTCCTGATGAGACACTTGCAGACCATGTTCTCAATCATTGGCTAACAATGGCCAATGCTAATCAAAGGGTGCAGCCAAATGTTGGGGAACAATGGTGTCCTCAATCATTTAGACTTTTCGTCAACAGAACAGGTATGTAATTCTACTAAATTATCAATTGCATGTTATGTATTATAACGGGTCTCTTTTGAATGCTCCCACCCCCCCACAATATTTAGGCCTAAGTTCATAGCACAAGTCTTTACATGCAAAAAGGTTAACAAGTTGGCATAATATGTCAAGCATATTTCTATACATTTCCATTAGACTTGGTTTCTAAGTCTGTCCTGAATTTGTAAATTGCTCACAGTTTGAATCTTTACTTTCACTAACGAATAGTGCATCTCACGAACCATCAACTGGCAAGTATATATACGTAGTCGGAGCACAACACAATGTTAAAATGTTATGTGATGCACTGTGTATATGGACGCCAATATCACATAATTTTCCAGTATTGTGCAGCCCTAGCATATTGCATAAAAAAAAAAAAAAAAAAAAAGCATTTTTATCTGCCTAATTTATTTTAGATTGAGGAATAAAACAGACTAATTTGAACAGTCAGCATAATTTATTTTTAATTATGAGCTGAAGGCACACTGTATACATTTTTTTGTTCATGACTTTAATGCATATTTTAGGTCACACGTTTGGAATGCATTCACAGAAACATGAAATAAAATCCTGTGTTTCTCCCAGTGTCGTTTCCTGGCCCAACATGGGTCAGCTAAGCCATACTGTACACAAAATCCCACCGCCCCCACCCTCCCCAAAAAAACACTATATCAAGTTTTTGGCTGAAACGTGGTTATCTTTTAGATATATGGTGTTACAGTATATCTAAAACATGTCTTTCAACTGAGTCAAGAACCACAGGCACAAATGATATTTTGTAAATTCCCATAAAACTCCCATAACGATGCGCGGAGAAGGCAAAATACATATTATTCATACTCCAAAAGTCAAAAGTTGCATACTACAAGTTAAGCCACTCGAGTTCTCAGGGTCTGGTGTGAACTTTTTCAATTACAACCGAAAAGTGAACTTTAATTTAAGGTGACGTGGTTACACATGTTCCACACACTTACTATAGTAATTACAATGAATTATGCATAACCCTAAACCCAACCCACATTTAAACCTCAACCATATAGTAAAGTACATGTAATTAATTAATAGTACTCGGTAGTAGTTAAATGTATAGTTACACCGTAACTACGTCACCTTAAAATAAAGTGTAACCTCACTTTCTACAACCCGTTACATGTCAGTCTGCGGTATAACTCTAGATGTTGTGTCACCATATTAAATCCGCTGAATATTATACCTCTGTAAGTCTTTACAGATTTGTAAGAATGTCTTGAGGTAGGAGGAGAAAGAAACGGAAGAAATTAGCACGCTGAATCGTATTTAAGGCATGTACTGATCCGTGATTAGCGTTTAAGAGGCTCCGACCAGATCTGTCCCACATAGAAATCTAATATATGGTAATATATGCAAATTATGTACATTAAATACGCTTTAGTTAATATTTGGATTTCACGTACACTCAAAAAATGACTTTTGCTGCTTGTTTAAACTACTTATTTAAAATGAGCTGAAACAACACAATTCTTATGCTGTGTTCACACCAGACGCGAATAAATCATGCTATTCGCGCGTAAATCGATGCTTCATTCGTCAAATTCGCTTCACAATAGACGCAGATTTGCGTCATGGGCGGGGCTTCTGTCTGCCCAGTGACTCTAGCTTCGTTGCTAAATGGCTAACATGGATTTTATTGAGAGTAGTTGTGCTTTATGTGCTTTAGGAAGGCTGAAAAACAGCGTAGATTCGTTCTGCGCCGTGTCTGAGTCCACTAGATCATTTCAGAGGTGCACCAGCTCTGTGAGTTCATCAGCTCCTCCAGAAACTGTGCCTGGATGATGGAGGCTTTCAGCGGTGCTTCAGACTGAGCCAAGCCCAATTTGATGAGCTGTTGTTCGGTGTTGGCAAGAGGATTTCCCCTCGGGACACCAACAACAGGCACTACATCGTAATCACACCCCTACAAGAGAAAGCTCCTGAAGCGGCGTGAATGTCCACTGAAGTTCAGAAGTTCAACTCGAGTGATTCAAATGCCAAAATGCTCAACTCGCGCTGCTTCATTTGCACGTATCACGCCGCAGGATGACTATTCGCATCTTTGCATTGACTTAACATGTAAATCACTCGCGCTCGATGCTTCATCCGTGTCTGGTGTTGAACGCACCATTACGATTTTTTGGGGGACAACTTAATTGTTTTATGTCCAATCCACTTAAATTTATAAAACAATTAGGTTAACTTAATCGATTTGTGTTGTGACAACATGAATGAATTGTGTGGAACCCATCATTGTTTGCAGTGTATATAAAATATATAAAATATACATATTCCCTGCTCATATATGCAATATATAATTTGAAAGATTGCAAAAATGGCTGCTTCAATTTTATTTTTAGCCTTTGGATTTACAAATATGTACATATATCTTCAAATATATTAGCTATATATTTAATTATTTATTTAATTTAATGCAACATCACTTACTTTTAATTAATTAATTTTCAAATACGTACATATATGTTCAAGTTAAGTTTATACATTTGTTCATATATGAAAATAGAGTACATATATAATTATAACTAATATATTTGAAGATATATATACATATTTGTACTTCCAATGGTTAAAAATAAACTTTAAGCAGCCATTTTTGCAATATTTCATATTATATATTGCATATATGAGCAGGGAATGTGTATATTATATATATTTTAAATACACTGCAAAAAATGCTAGGTCCTACACAATTCCTTCATGTTGTCCCAACAAAAAATTAGTTTATTTAAAAAAAGTTAATTTAATCATTTTTACAAATTTAAGTTGATTGAACATAAAACCATTAAGTTGTCCCCAAAAAAATCCTAAGAATTGTGCCATTTCAGCTCATTTTAAATAAGTAGTTAAAAGTCATTAAGTGGCAAAAAGTAGCAAAAGTCATTTTTCGAGTGTACGTGAAATCCAAATATTATTTTCAAACACATACATATATGTTCAAATATATTAGCTATAATTTATACATTTGTTTATATATGAAAATAGATACATATTTAATTATAACTAATATATTTAAACATATATACATATATTTGTACTTCCAATGCTTGAAAAAATTTTTTTGGGGGGAATATTTCACAATATATGTTGCATATATGACATATATATTATGTATGTTAAATCAGAATATTAATTTGTATGTCATTTTTTCAACCCAGGCTCATTCTGATTATGTACCCCTATATACATTTCTGAAGATCGCCAAATTCGATCCCAGGAGCTACGTCTTTTTGCAGTTTTTGTTTTTGCGAATCCAACAGAGGCTGCTATGTACGCTTTTTGAGATCTCAAATTTCTCTAGCGAGTGCCATTTGCACCTGCTGTTCTTGCGTAAATCCACCAGAGGCCGCTGTCAACTGACTGACTGACCGATCGACTGACCCACCCTCCTCCTTCCCTAAACCCAACAGATAGTGTTTTCAAAAACACAGATTGATCAACTTTCTGAAACCATTCTTCGCCAGACTCGAACCCCGTCATTGCAGTCAACTACGCTCTGCGGCTCAAGTCCGCTGACGTACGTGGCGAGCCACCGGACAAACTGGTAACAGTGGAAAAGCTGTCCATACGGAGGTAAGTGGTCAGCTGGTAAGTGTTCGTTTTAAAGACAAAATGCAGCCATATGTACCTCTGGCTATATAATTCGCGATCTTCAGAAATGTATACAGGTGTACGTTTTCAGAATGAGCCTGTGTTGCATTTTTTACATATATTTCCATGTATCAGATTTCTATATGGGGTTATACATTCATCTGGTGTACAGAAAGTACAGTAAAAGTTGTGTTTGTATCAGAGTAATCTGGCTCTTTGGTGACGTTCGCTTGGGTGAATCAACATTTGTTCAGTTTTTTTTTTTATTATTTGTGATTATGCACAGCATATCGTGTGATATTGATTTCAAAGATGTTATCATGATAAACCCTGACAGCAGGGTGAAATTATAAGCAGATTATTGAAATGACTTCATGTAAACAAGTAGAATTAGACAAAAATAAAATAAAATTATATTAATATAGGCACTTAAAATAATCACCTAAATTACTACTAAATGTGAAAGTGCATGTATCATTTGTACCACTTATGTAGGGTATAAAATTAGCATTTTTTCAATAAAACTTTGGTGATTTTTAGATTTAATTTATGCATCTCAGAGAGCGACAAAAGGTGTAGATCTTTTCTAAGACGCGTTTTCTGTTTCTTAGGTTGTCCACTTGAGGTCCTGAGCACTTTGTATAGGAAAATACAATTAAGGTTTGCTGGTAAATTGCACATTAGAAAAATAATATTGTTAAAACTGGAATGAGGTGTTTTTTTTTAAATGATACTACTATAAATGTTGTTTAAAAAATACAAATAAAATCTGAGTGAATCCTGTGTCTTTCTGAAGATGTAGTTTTCTATAAAAGATTTTGTTTATTAAAAATAATATTAGATTTTTGAGGGGTAAAACCCAAGTATTTGCTCTCTTGATGTTGGTTTTCTTTAAATTAGACAGGGGAATCTTTGTTTGTGTGTGTGTGTGTACTTGTTTATGTGGTTTACGAAGACACAAAATTGTAAAATTTCAAAGGTATGACCAAGTTGTACTCTATTGAAAGGATAGTTTACGCAAAAATTAACCTTTTCTGTTAATTTACTCACCCACAGGTCACCAAGATGTATTTTTTTTCTTCAGTAGAACATTAAAGAAGCTGAATCCATGGTTCTTGGTGATATAATGGCAGTGAATGGAGACAGGTTTTTTTAGATTAAAAATAAACACACACAAACGAGTCCAAATCAATTGCCATGGCTCCTGATGACACATGGAGGTCACCAAGGACCACAGATTCAGCTCAAAATCTTCATTAACGTTCTACCGGAGAAAAAAAGCACATCTTGTATGACCTGTGGGTGAAATTAACAGTAAATCTTCAGTTTTGGGTGAACTATCCCTTTAAGGATGTTTATGTGGACATGCCTTGTGTCCTCAGAATTCAAAATGCTTAAAAATCAGATCTTTTGACGTTCAGAATTAGTTGTGAAGGTTGGATTTATGGGTAGGGCCATATAATAAGCGTAAAATACATTACACCTATGGAGAGTCCTCGTAAAACATATATACAAGTATGTGTGTGTTGATTGCATTAAGGTCATTAATTAAGCACAATCCAGTGATTTTCCTCTGCTGTGAGCAGGTATTTTGGCCGCTGTGTAAACGCTTTTGTTTTGTCGCAACGCTGTGATGTCATCAGTCCGTCTTCCACACCTTGTTAAGGACTTTAACAACTTCTTCATAGATTATAAACACTATGGCCACATCCATACACACTCGACCTAACCTGGGGACGGTGCCTTTGTAGAATCTAGAGGAAAGAGAGGAATCACAGTGAGAGCATGAATGCATACTTTGATTTTTTAAATGAATTATTTTTAATTAGTGATACAACAAGATACATATGGTCCTGGGGGATGGAATTTTAATATTTGTCCTCGTAAGTTCAGAAGTTTGGTGGGGAAAAATATGTTTTTATACACCACTGAAGTTATGTGGAATAAATGACCAAAATCAATCAAAAAAATGTAAGATTTAGGGAGTTTTTTTAATGATTTTTTTATGTTTGATGATGCCAGTTAGTTTGTACAATGAGTATGGGTTTTTTTTAAGTAGAAGTTACTGTTTGTTTTATACATCAGCTTTTTTTTGTATTTTGAAGTATCCCAGCAGGCACAGGACGTCAACATGACATCAGATTGACATTGTACCCAAACGTCAAGGGACATTGCATTTTGTTTGGAAATGAAAATCGGGTTGACGTCAGAACCCAACGTCAGGCCGACGTCAATGTCCAACATCCAACCTAAAATCGACCAAATATCAACATCGAATGATGTTACAGCTTGACATTGTGTGAACGTTAACACTATGACGTCTATCATGGCAATTTTGGTAAAAAAAAAATTGCTGCCCTAATTTGTTTCGTTAAATCTAATTAAAAAGGGCGGCACGACAGCTCAGTGGTTAGCACTGTCCTCCGGGTGCTCCGGTTTCCCCCACAAGTCCAAAGACATGCGCTATAGGTGAATTGGATTAGCTAAATTGGCAGTAGTGTATGAGTGTGAATGAGTTTGTATGGATGTTTCCCAGTGATGGGTTGCAGCTGGAAGGGCATCTGCTGCGTAAAACATATGCTGGATAAGTTGGCGGTTCATTCGGCTGTGGCGACCCCTAATTAATAAAGGGACTAAGCCGAAAATAAAATGAATGAATGAATGACTAAATCTGGCGACACGGTGGCTCAGTGGTTAGCACTGTTGCCTCACATCAAGAAGGTCGCTGGTTTGAGTCCGCTGCATAAAACATACGCTGGATAAGTTGGCGGTTCATTCCGCTGTGGCGACCCCTGATGAATAAGGGACTAAGCCGAAGGAAAATGAATGAATGAATGAGTAAATCTGCAAAAAATAAATTATTTTGTAATTATTTATTAATTATATATTTAAAATATGATTAATTATAATTCAAAGAAACAAACACACAATTGCAAAACATCTAAAACCTTAACCTAAATAAAAATCTGAATGAAAATTATCTTTGATATAATGTCAAAAATAAAATTTCTTTTATATTAAATATAACTTTTTAAACTAAAACATTGTATATTCTTCTTCTTTGTTTTTATCTTGTGACTGTGTTCACTTACGCAGCCGGTCCTTCATATTTCATGATTTTGATGGCGCAGTCGACTGTGCTCTTATATTTGTGAGCTTCCAATCCCTGTGAACATCATAGAAAAAATATATGAAAGTTTGAAAGTTTATTTGCACATATAACATTTAAAATACAACTTTACAAATCCAATAAAATAGGGGGAAAAAAAGAAAAGAGAGTGAGAAGACCCTGAGGTCTTATAAGACCACCTCCCCAAAATCCCATTAAATGAACATAAAGTTACATGATCAAACAAGACAATACAATCACACATCAAGCATTTAAATATAACAATTTAACAAAATAAACTTATTTATATATTAACATTATTTTCAGCTCTCTTTTGAAAGAGTTTAGAGTGGTTTTCATCTTTAAAGCGGGGTCTAAATGATTCCAGAGGGAAGGCCCTTTGTATTTCAATGTAGATTGATTGGCCGTAGTTCTACAAAAAGGAAGATAAAAGTCTTTGCAGCGCCTTGTGGAGTAAGCATGAACATCCGAAGAATACATAAAAAAATTATTAAAAGCTCTGGGCATAATATTTATCATATTCACATACTTGTACATATGAACATTTTCTTCTTTATGCAAGACAATATAAATGATTCATTACAAACCTGCATTCTAGTTTTAATCACATCCAGTGGCGTATTTCCGAACACGCTGGCGGCTCCAGCAATGGCTCCAAACAGCCCGGTCACCACAGGGTTAATACTCTTATTAGGGTTGTCTCCTGAAAATAATGATTGTTTGAGTTTATACAAATCATCATGCATGTCATTTTGTAAATCTGGTGACTGTATCGTGGCTCAGACCTTTGTACCAGTTTCTCAGAGCGGTCATCACGTAGAATCGGATGGCCTGGTTTGAGCCCTGCTTCAGGACGGTCGCTGTCAATCCCTGATATGTTCCTTTGAGTCCTGAGAAAATCAAATGTTTCTATTGGATTATAATGATGGGTTTATGGTGAAATGAACTCCCTGTGGTCTGAATAACTGATTAGATTAGGGGTTAATTGTTAATAAGTGTGATGATCATATGGACTGATGCACCACATGATGGTCATGTGAGATCATATGAATGATATGCAAATTTGAATAAAATTAAATAAATAACTTATTTAATTAATAAAATGTTTTTTTAATTGTATTATAAAATATTTATATTTATTTATTTATATATATTTTTTTTTATTATGCTGGTAAACTTACAAAAAACATAAATAACCAAAATAAAACGCATTAATATTAGACAAATAAAATAAATTAAAAAATGGCTAAAATAACTAAGTTTTGATTAAAGTTCTAAAATGACTGAAAGTAAAATAAATAAAAATGTGTAATATTATTAATAATAATAATAAAATATGATCATAATTTAAAAAATATATAATAATGGCAAAAGCACATTACTACTATTAAAATATAAACTGAAACATTAAACTAAAAGTTAACTAAAACAATTAAAATATGTAACTTTATACAATTAATGCCAGTTAATACTATATCGTGTTGATTTCAAACATTTATTTGGGCATTACCAAGTCATTTATTACAGTTTTAAGGGGTGGTTTTATTTTTATTATTTTATAATATATATATATACAGTTGCAGAATTATTAAACCCCCTGAATTATTAGCCCCCTTGTTTATTTTTTCCCCAATTTCTGTTTAACGGAGAGCAGATTTTTTCAACACATTTCTAAACATAATAGTTTTAATAACTCATTTCTAATAACTCATTTCTTTTATCTTTGCCATGATGACAGCACATAATATTTTACTAGATATTTTTCAAGACACTTCTATACAGCTTAAAGTCACATTTAAAGGCTTAACTAGGTTAATTAGGTTAACTAGGCAGGATAGGGTAATTAGGCAAGTTATTGTATAACGATGGTTTGTTCTGTAGACTATCGAAAATAAATATAGCTTAAAGGGGCTAATAATATTGACCTTAAAATGGTTTATAAAAAATTAACAACTGCTTTTATTCTAGCCGAAATAAAACAAATAAGACTTTCTCCAGAAGAAAAAATATGATAGGAAATACTGTGAAAATTTCCTTGCTCTGTTAAACATAATTTGGGAAATATTTGAAAAAGAAAAAAAAATCAAAGGGGGTTTAATAATTCTGATTGCAACTGTATATAAACAGTGTGCATGTAAAGTAAATCTGAACATATATCAAATAAACTTAATCTGGAATAAAATATAACATATTAATTATTTTCTTTTTATTTCAGCTAGAATGAATAAAATGGCAGAAACACATCAACAACAAACAACCAAATATATATATTTTTATATAATAATATAATATTTTTATAAAGAGGAAAAATCAAGAAAACTATAAATATATATATACAATTTAGCTAAAATTTTGTAGTTTGTACATTTTTTTTTGTTTGTTTTTGCAATAACTAATTTGAATTTAAATGTAATATCTTTCTATTCCTAAATATGTCAGGTGAGCAAATTATTATTTTAATGAATATAACTGTTTAATACCAATTAAAACCAATATATAGTGTATACATTGACTGCAAAATTAATTTAAAAATGTCAAACGGTGTATATACAGTTGCAATCAGAATTATTAAACCCCCTTTGAATTTTTTTGTTCTTTTTCAAATATTTCCCAAATGATGAGCAAGGACATTTTCACAGTATTTCCTATAATATTTTTTCTTCTGGAGAAAGTCTTATTTGTTTTATTTCGGCTACAATAAAAGCAGTTTTTAATTAAAAAAAAAAACATTTTAAGGTCAATATTATTAGCCCCTTTAAGCAATATTTATTTTCGATAGTCTACAGAACAAACCATCATTATACAATAACTTACCTAATTACCCTATCCTGCCTAGTTAACCTAATTAAGCCTTTAAATGCCACTTTAAGCTGTATAGAAGTGTCTTGAAAAATATCTAGTCAAATATTATGTGCTGTCATCATGGCAAAGATAAAAGAAATCAGTTATTAGAAATGAGTTATTAAAACTATTATGTTTAGAAATGTGTTGAAAAAATCTTCTCTCCATTAAACAGAAATTGGGGAAAAAAATAAACAGGGGGGCTAATAATTCAGGGGGTTTAATAATTCTGACTTCAACTTTGTGTGTATGGGTGTGTGTGTGTGTGTGTGTGTGTGTGTGTGTGTGTGTCTTGTGTTTCATTGTATCTCCAGAAGGAGGCGCTGCTGGATAAGTGATTCTCTGTCCACATGTACCTTGTGTTCTGACTATTTCTCTCACACCGTGGAAAAACCCTCTGTATTTTGGGTTGGCAGATGTCTGATCATGGATGAATTTGACCTAAAATTAAAGGAAAAACAGCTTTTTACAATTATATTTAAAGTAATAGGTCACCCAAAAGTGACAATTCTGTAATCATTTACTCATTAATCACTTGTCACAAATCAGTTTCAGTTTCTTTCTACTGCTGAGCACAAAAGAAGATATTTTGAAAAATGTTGGAAACCTGTAACCATTGACTTCCATAGTATTCATTTTTCCTACTATGGAAATTATTCATTCATTCATTTTCCTTCGGCTTATTCCCAAATTTATCAGAGGTCACCACAGTGGAATGAACCGCCAACTATTCCAGCATATGTTTTACGCAGCGGATGCCCTTCCATCTGCAACCCAGTATTGGGAAACACCCATACACTCTCACATTCTCACACACACACACAGTCATACACTTCGGCCAATTTATTCATTCATTCATTCATTCTCCTTCGGCTTAGTCCCTTTATTCATCAGAGGGGTCGCCACAGCAGAATGAACCGCCAACTTATTTAGCATATGTTTTACACAAGGGATGCCCTTCCAACTGCAACCCAGTACTGGGAAACATCCATACACACTCATTCACACACACACACACACACACACACACACACACACACACACACACACACACACACACACACACTACGGCCAATTTAGTTTACTCAATTCACCTATAGGGCGACGCGGTGGCGCAGTGGGTAGCACGTTCGCCTCACAGCAAGAAGGTTGCTGGTTCGAGCCTCGGCTGGGTCAGTTGGCATTTCTGTGTGGAGTTTGCATGTTCTCCCCGTGTTCGCGTGGGTTTCCTCCGGGTGCTCCGGTTTCCCCCACAAGTCCAAAGACATGCGGTATAGGTGAATTGGGTAAGCTAAAATTGTCCGTAGTGTATGTGTGTGAATGAGTGTGTATGAATGTTTCCCAGTGATGGGTTGCAGCTGGAAGGGCATCCGCTGCATAAAACATATGCTGGATAAGTTGGCGGTTCATCCCGCTGTGGCGACCCCAGATTAATAAAGGGACTAAGCCGAAAAGAAAATGAATGAATGAATGAATTCACCTATAGCGCATGTGTTTGGACTGTGGGGGAAACCGGAGCACCTGG
Source organism: Danio jaintianensis (assembly GCA_903798115.1). Classification (NCBI taxonomy): domain Eukaryota; kingdom Metazoa; phylum Chordata; class Actinopteri; order Cypriniformes; family Danionidae; genus Danio; species Danio jaintianensis. The sequence goes on along the minus strand of CAIGQV010019082.1, from coordinate 1,182,014 downwards.
AGGAAACCCACGCAAACACGGGGAGAACATACAAACCAGCGACCTTCTTGCTGTGAGGTGACAGTGCTAACCACTGAGCCACCGTGCCCTACTATGGAAGTCAATGATTAGTTTTCATTTTGATCATCGTGTACTAAGAAAGACAGGAAATGAAAAGTTGCTCTTTTCTAGGTCAATGTGGCTAGGAACTATACTCTCATTCTGGCGTAATAATCAAGGAACTTTGCTGCCGTATCATGGCTAAAGCAGACGCAATGATATGCAGCAAAATATAGCAACTAGCAACCAGGCCTGGAGTTTGTTTTGTTTTTCTTTCAGTTTGGCGTAGTCTGTTTTGTTTATTAATTTATTAAGATATTTATATTTTCAGATATATTTTCTCCGCCTCCTTCTTCCCGATTGCTAGAAGCCATCGACCTCATTACATACTCTATTTTAAGAAAAAGTGGATAATACAGTTGAAGTCAAAATGACTAGCCCTCAAATATTTCCCAAATGATGTTTAACAGAGCAAGGAATTTCTCACAGTATTTCCTATAATATTTTTTCTTCTGGAGAAAGTCTTATTTGTTTTATTTCGGCTAGAATAAAAGCAGTTTTTAATTTTTTAAAAACCATTTTAAGGTCAATATTATTAGCCCCCTTAAGCAATATTTGTTTTCAGATGTCTACAGAACAAACCACTGTTATATAATGACTTGCCTAATTAACCTAATTAACCTAATTAAGCCTTTAAATGTCACTTTAAGCTGAATACTAGTATCTAGTCAAATATTATGTGCTGTCATCATGGCAAAGATCAAATAAATCAGTTACTATAAATGAGTTATTAAAACTATTATGTTTAGAAATGTGTTGAAAAAAATCTTGTCTTCGTTAAACAGAAATTGAGAGGCTAATAATTCAGAAGGGCTAATAATTCTGACTTCAACTATATATTGCTCTCTGATGCTCTACTTGAATTTCTGGTAAAGCAGAAGTAAACTGTAACCATTCACATCTGAATTAGTGTGGGATGTCTTATACTTCTGCAAGTGAGAGATGCAATGTTTATGGATTTAAATGTCAGATCGCTCGCTCTCCATAAAAAGCATGAGTCTGTCTACTGAGTCACCTTTACAGTCTCCATGGGACAGACCACGACTATAGCCTCCGCTACTCCTGCACCCAAACCGCAGATTAACCCGCGAGTGCTGTCCAGCTTCCCAGATTCATCCCGCATCTGATTACTGAGAAACTCAAACACCCCAAACCTGCAGAGAAACACACACACACACACACACACACGCGCACACACGCACACACACACACACACACACACATACACACACACACACACACGCACACACATACCATAAATATCATGACAACTAAAACCACTTCCCGTTTAAAATCAACTACGAAAGTCTTCCACTTTCCTTTGTACAACATATAAAATATGCAAACACATACAACATTAAACATTTTGATAATTATTTATAGTGTTAAAATTGTTTATTTTTTAACGTCTATATGATTATATATATATATAGATTCTGGTTCTCAAATCTGATTGGCTGATAGCTGTGAGATATTAAAGTAATATCAGCACTTATACAGCCCCTTCACCCTTGTGTATTACAAACTGCAGAGGACTGCAGTTTGACAAATATTGCTGCTGTTGGACAACATAATGTACTTTTGAGTTTTTTAGTGGAGAATGTAGTTGTTTAGATTGCAACTATGCAGTTTATTTATAAGGATAGTGCCTATTTTAAATATTTAGAATCCATCATAGATGGCATGACGCCATCAGCCTGTCATACTGAGCAGAGCAAAGACGGTTGACATTCTGCCATAAATTGGCGACAGAGTCCGCATAATAAGTCCTTACAGGAGAAAAACTCCTTAGTAATCTGCTAGTATTTGCTTTGCTTTGGCTTTTTCGGGCTTAATTATTGTAAAAATCCAGATTGCAACAAAGAAATACTGGGAAATCTCAGTAGACTGATGGCATTTCATGCCGTTCAGCCTTATAATCTTAAAATGTGAGCAAAATCACCTGTTTTGTCATGACTTTAGACATTACACTAGAGAATCATTCAAATACTAGCTCTAAAGTGATGTTGGTAAATGAGCAACGGGTTCTGCTGTTCTGATGTCAGCTGCAGATGTGAATGAATGGCAGAAGAAAGTAGTTCTTAATACAAAAGGGTTTTTGAGACTCTCCGTGTTTGATTTTCTTTTTTATACACACGATTATGCCGTCGAACTGTTGTATAAACGCAATATCACACTCGTAGCAGTGCGATATGGCTGTATATCGTCACTGGTGGGACACTAAGGCAACGCACGCCTCCCACCAGTGCCGATATACAGTCATATCGCACTGCTACTTGTGTGATATTGCTCATATATATATTAAGTTACTATTAGTACTAATAGTACTATTAGTTATATTAGTATAAGTTACTATACTAGTATTAGTATAAGTTACTATACTATAGTATAAGTTACTATACTATATTACCATACTATAGGATTAACAAAAATATACAGTTCAAGACAAAATTTTTATTATTTTTGTAATATTTGTTTATTTCCTATAGTTTTCTTTTTTTTCTTCTGGAGAAAGTCTTATTTCTTTTATTTTGGAGAGAATGGAGTTTAGCGGAGAGAAGATTTTAAACATAACAGTTTTAATAACTAATTTCTGATAATTAATTTCTTTTGTCTTTGCCATGATAACAGCACATAATATTTTTCTACTTATTTTGCAAGATACTTCTATTCAGCTTAAAGTGCAGTGTAAAGACTTGGGTAACACTTTATTTTGATGGTTCATTTGAGTATTAGTAGACTGTCTGCTTAATATCTATTGATATTGCTCCTTTAACAGACATTTAACTGACTATAAGAAACTTTGCAAGTGCATGTCAATTTACACTAACCCTAACCCTAACCCTAACCCCAACCCTAACCCCAACCTAACAGTCTACTTATAATCTAATGGGGATTAGTTGGCATGTAGATGCAATGTAACTTAAATTACAAAAATAACAAACGGACCATCAAAATAAAGTGTGACCAAAGACTTGTACTATATTATTGTTAACTAGTTATTGGATAACAGTGGTTTGTCCTGTAGCCAATCAAAATCAAGTAAAAATGTTTAAGTAAAAATTTCTTATTTCCTAATAATATTGACTAAAATTGTAAAAAAGTAAACTGCTTATATTCATGACAAATTAAAAGAAATAAAGACTTTTTTCCAGAAGAAACAAATATTATAAGATGTAATGTGAAAGTTTCCTTTCTCTGTTAAACATCACTTGGAAATATTTGAAAAATAATAAAAAATTCACACTAGGACTAGTTCAACAATTGCACATGCTTAAAAAACAATGGGATCTATCATACACCCGGCGCAATAAGGTGCAAGACGTGTTTGGCGCGATTTGTTGCTATTTTCAGACCAACGCAACCCTAATTTTCCCATTTTGCACCACATTGTTTAAATAGAAAATCCATTTGCGCCACTTTGTAGACTCATGGGTGTGCTGGTCTGAAAAGGAGGTGTGTTAATGCGCATTGTTGGTGCGCTGCTATTTTGAGGAACTGAAATAGACAGCGCCATTGACCAACTAAAAGCAGGTCTAAAGTCCAGCACAGAGTGCGTTATGCGCCTATGCAGGTCCAAACGCTTACACATTGCTTAATACACACAGGATGTACAGCAATACACAAATATCTTTACATATGAAAAAAAATAAAGGATTAAAATGTTACAAAATCTCGGGGGGCTTTTTTCAGTTTATTCATGACAATCTGCATTTGTATAATGTTATTATTATTAACAGTATTATTTATTACGGCGGTTCATTCCGCTGTGGCGACCCCAGATTAATAAAGGGATAAAGCCGAAAAGAAAATGAATGAATTAATATTATTTGTTATATGCATATTTATATTCGTTTTAATAAAAACAAGTTTAGATTTGTCCACCTGTTGAGTTTTGGAGACGTATGCATCACACTTCGTTATTATTGTTCATTTACTCGTTTGCTGGAAATTTAGAAATAGTTTATAAAACAAATCTTCACGCTTAACAAATGAAATTAAATATGTAGGCTAATGGATGTCTCAAGTGGATTGAGTTTCCACCGTTTCCTTACTCCATGAAAGTAAAGGAGTAAAGAGTAAAAGTAAAGTAAAGTAAAGAGAAAGTAAAGAGGCCGAATGGAGGAGGCTTGTTCTTTATCCTCGCGCTGCAGATGCTCTGTTTGACTGTTATCTCGCTAGTGAAGCGTTCAGTTTTTCTACTTACAAAGTCCTCCATGTAAATAGCAAATGCACCATGGTGCGACGCAAATAGTTGTCATCATAAAACGTTTGGAATTTTTGAAGTGTTATTTATTAAATTAAAACTGCTGTTTTAACTTCCGGTTTGACTAATTTTTTTAATGCCTATTTTTAATGTCTATTGTCTATCAGTTAAATCAGTACAGATTTTAAGTAGTATTGACTCAAGTTATTCAATTACTTTTGGAGTAATTAAGTTACGTTTTTAAAGTAATATACTTAACAATGGACACAGACTGATATATCATGATGGATTTGAAAAAAAGTTTGCTATTGAGAGCAAAAACAGAACTAGCATGAGTGTGTGGATGCCAGAAATAATCAGTATTGTGCATCAGACATCACACACAGTTAGCCAGACGTCCGGCTGTTTGCGGCTCATCCCAGCGGGCATGGAAACACTTACCTCACTGCAGCTTTAGGAATTGAGCCATAAAGCAGAGAGCTGAGACCCCTGTACAGACCCTTCACCCCATGACCCTGCACCGTCTGCTTCACACAGTCCACTGCACAACACAATCACAACACAAAAACAACATTATCAGAGATCCTACAGTCCTCAAACACTTATGCTAATCTTTCGGAAGCGTGCAGGAGGGAGGGTATGAATTATTAAAAGCATTAATTTCCAGATTTGTTCAGGCTTTGATGCTCTGAGTAAATCATTCACCGGGTTTAACAGAGAACACGTGCGGACTGTTACTGATCATACTCTTATTGGCTAACAAAATGAACAATTTGTGCTGATAAACTTGTTGCGAAAAAGAGCCACAAAGTCCAGCGGCTGATAAACTTACTCTAAGTAGATCAGTTACTGTACTTTGAGCAGTCAAAACACAGTGACCTCTGTCTTTTCGGTTTCTTTCTTCACACACAATCTCAATTATTAAACAAAAGTGCATCAAGACTGAGCAGACGAGATTACACTGTAAAAGGTTTGACCCTAAATTCACAATAAATTACTGGATAATAATTGCATTACTTTTACAGTGGGGTGTTTTATGTAAATTCACAGTAAATTACTGTGAGTTACATTATTTAATAATTGAATTGAACAAACATTATTTAATAATATAATAATCGCATTACTTTCACGGTAAAGTACTGTATGTAAATTCAAAATACTGGCTAATAAT
>CAIGQV010019082.1:1163472-1176527 GCA_903798115.1 Danio jaintianensis | reverse complement strand
ACTGTATGTAAATTCAAAATACTGGCTAATAATTGTAATATTTTCACAGTAAAGTACTGTATGTAAATTCACAGTAAATTACTGTGAGGTAATTATACGTTATTTAATTAAATAAACATTATTTATTAATATAATAATTAGATTAGTTTCATAGTAAGATACTGTATGTAAATTACTTTGAGGTATTTACATTATTTAATAATTTAATTGAATAAACATTATTTAATAATATAATAATTGCATTATTTTCACAGTAAGATTCATTCATTCATTTTCTTTTCAGCTTAGTCCCTTTATTAATCTGGGGTCGCCACAGCAGAATGAACCGCCAACTCATCCAGCATATGTTTTACACAGCGGATGCCCTTCCAACTGCAACCCATCACTGGGAAACATCCATACACACTCATTCACACACATACACTATGGACAATTCTAGCTTACCCAGTTCACCTATAGCGCATGTCTTTAGACTTGTGGGGGAAACCGGAGCACCCGGAGGAAACCCATGCCAACACGGGGAGAACATGCAAACTCCACACAGAAATGCCAACTGACCCAGCCGAGGCTCTAACCAGCGACCTTCTTGCTGTCGTGCTGCCCACTGCGCCACCGTGACGCCCTCACAGTAAGATACTGTATGTAAATTACTTTGAGGTATTTACGATTTTTATTAATTTAATTAAATAAATGTTATTTAATAATATAATACTCACATTACGTTCACAGTAAGATACTGTATGTAAATTACTTTGAGTTATTTAAGTTATTTAATAATTTAATTAAATAAACATTATTTATAATATAATAATCACATTATTTTCACAGTAAGGTGTTGTATGTTAATACATAGTAAATTACCGTGAATTAGTTACGACATTTATTAATTTAATTGAATAAACATTATTTAATAATAAACAAATCGCATTACTTTCACAGTAAGGTGTTGTATGTAAATTTACAGTAAAATACTGTGAGGTAGTTACATCAATAATTTATCATTTAATTGAATAAACATTATTTAATAATAAAATAATTGCACTACTTTCACTGTAAGGTTGTATGTAAATTTACAGTAAATTACCGTGAGGTAGTTACATTATTTAATCATTTAATTGAATAAACATTATTTAATAATATACAAATTGCATTACCTTCACGGCAAGGTGTTGTATGTAAATTTAGAGTAAAATACTGTGAGGTAGTTACATCAATAATTAATAATTTAATTGAACAAACATTATTTAATAATATAATAACCGCATTACTTTCACAGTAAGGTGCTGTATGGAAATTCACAGTAAATTACTGTGAGGTGGTTACATTATTTAATAATTTAATTAAATAAACATTATTTAATAATATAATAATCACATTACTTTCATGGTAAGGTAATGTATGTAAATTACAGTAAATTACTGTGAGGTAGCTATACGTTATTTAATAATTTAATTAAATAAACATTAATTAATAATATAATATAATAATCGCAGTACTTTCACAGTAAGGTACTTTATGTAAATTCACAGTAAATTACTGTGTGGTAGTAACATTATTTAATCATTTAATTGAATAAACATGATTTAAAACTATAATAATTGTATTACTATCACAGTAAGGTGCTGTATGTCAATTCACAGTAAAAATTACATTAGTAAATAAATTAAATTGAATAAACATGATTTAAAACTGTAATAATCGCATTACTTTCACAGTAAGGTGCTGTATGTAAATTCACAGTAAATTACCGTGAGGTGGTTACATTATTTACAGTAAGTCACTGTGATTTCTCTTTTTACATTAAATTACTATGAAATTACAGCCATATAATGGACTTCATAGTAGATAGTAAAGCCCATTACTGTGATTTTACAGTACTGTAAAATACTACTTGTAGAATTAACTATATTTTACTGTGAAGTTACAATTAAGATTACGGCGATTTCGCAGTATACTTCATTTAACTGTAAGGTTACATTTATATCGCAGATTACTGTAATTTAACAGTTTGCTTCTGTAGAATTTCAGAGCAAATTTCAGTCGATCAATCTACAATTTTAGATCACGGTCATCTAAAAAAATAAAAATTCTGTCATCACTGTAGCATGAAGGCAATTGAATATGTAAAAAAACGTGGTCAAATACACACCGATGCCTTTGTGGCGAGGCGGGTTTGCCTTCTCATCTAGCTGGAGCTGAGTTTTTACATACTCTGTAGGAAACGTGATGCAGATCTCAATCCCCCCAGCAATCCCACCTGCCAAAACAGAGAATATTAATAATATAAGCCACAATTATGAAACAAGGATTATTTTGTGTGCCAAATATTCTATCATGCATATTCTATTTATATTTCACAACTGAATTTGTATGTTTTTCTTTAAAGGGGTCCTATCATGCACCTTTTTACAAGATGTACAATAAGTCTCTGATGTCTCTAGAGTGTGTGTGTGTGTGTGTGAAGTTTCAGCTCAAAATACCACACAAATAATGTTTTATAACTCTTTGAAGCTGCCCCTTTTAGGCTTTGAACCAAATTGTGTTGTTTTGGTGACTGTCGCTTTACATTTAAAATGACATTGTGTTCAAAAGAGGGCGGAGCTACAAATGCCTATGTGTCAGCATAGTGGCAGATTCAAGACAGGAATAAAGTTATTTCTGTGAAAAACTGAAAATGTAAAAAAAAGTGTCTCAGAAGAGGGCTACGGTGTTCATTTGTGCTTCCTAAAACTCCACATTTATAATCCTCTTAGTAGCTGACATTATCTTCTGCAGATACGGCATGAAAACTCTAATGGCGGACGGCTGCTTCTCACTCAGGGCTGTTTATGCTAATGAGGGAGAGATGGTCACTAATGGGTGGGGCTTTACCCCTCTGATGACACGTACAACGGGAGAATGTCAATCAAAGTGTTTCGGCAGACTGTTTTTATCAAGTGTGATTATAAAAAATAGAGTTAATACATTCACACACTGTTGCCAAACAACTGTGTTTAAACCCCTTATGAAAGTGATTTTTGAATGAAAATGAGTGCGACGCAAACATCACTTTCATAATGTAAGCTTGTCCGTTTTAGGCAGCATGGTTACAAGGAACTGGGTAAAGAAGTAATATAGTACAATTTTAAGCCTATTATACTCTTTAAAAAACCTGAAAGATAACATAACGGATACTTTTAACTTTATTTTCCTTACAAAGTAACTAATTAACACATTTAGTTACTTTTTAAATCTTTTAAAGTGACTTAAGATTGTAATATGCAACTTTTTTCCAACACTGACTTGGAACTTGTTATGGTTACTTTCCAGTGCATATAGAAAGTCATCTTTATTTCTGTAGTGCTTTCACAATGTAGATTGTGTCAAAGTATCTTTAAAAAAACATCTTTAAAAAAAAACGGCATAATATTTCAGATTGTGAAATATTTGGGGCGACACGGTGGCTCAGTGGTTAGCACTGTCGCCTCACAGCAAGAAGGTCGCTGGTTTGAATCCCGGCTGGGTCAGTTGGCATTTCTATGTGGAGTTTGGAGTTTGCATGTTCTCCCCGTGTTGGCGTGGGTTTCCTCCGGGTGCTCCGGTTTCCCCCACAAGTCCAAAGACATGAGCTATAGGTGAATTGGATAAACTAAATTGGCTGTAGTGTATGAGTATGTCTGATTGAGTGTGTATGAGTGTTTTCCAGTACTGGGTTCCAGCTGAAAGAGCATCCGCTGTGTAAAACATATGCTGGATAAGTTGGCGGTTCATTCCGCTGTGGCGACCCCTGATAAATAAAGGGACTAAGCTGAAGGAAAATGAATGAATCAATGTGTTTAACTAAATTGAAAAATTGCTGAAACAAGATGCAATGCGCTTCAATCATTTGGAACAAATTTGGTTTACAATAAATGGCAATTCTAGTACTTTTTCTGAGACGTTTAGATTTAGATTAATTTTTTTCTGAGCATGTGAGGACTTCTACAGACTGTCAATCCAAGCCTGAGGGTTTTTCAATTGCAGAGTGAATTAAATTAAGTATATTGTATAAGTATCTAAGTTTATAATTTTAGTTTGTTGATGTACATGTGTACTTTGTGCAGGGGTTATTTCTAAATGCAAACAATCCAATATATATTTTATACATAATTGACACTGCTTTTACATTTTCATTTGTTTTTAAATTTTATAAATTTAATTTAATTAATTTTTTTGTTTTGTTTAATTGTAATTTCATTTTGTTCATGGGGGAAGGGTTGGGAATAATATTAGTTTTTATTTTTCTGTAAAACTATCCTGTTATTTCTGTAAAAGTTTAATAAACATCGATTTATTCATTCATTCATTTTCTTTTCAGCTTAGTCCCTTTATTAATCAGGGGTCGCCACAGCGGAATGAACCGCCAACTTATCCAGCATAAGTTTTATGCAGCGGATGCCCTTCCAGCCACAACCCATCACTGGGAAACACCCATACACTCTTGCACTCACACACATACACTATGGCCAATTTAGCTTATTCAATTCACCTATAGCGCATGTCTTTGGACTGTGGGGGAAACCGGAGCACCCGGAGGAAACCCACGCTAACACGGGGAGAACATGCAAACTCCACACAGAAATGCCAACTGACCCAGCCGAGGCTCTAACCAGCGACCTTCTTGCTGTGAGGCGATTGTGCTACCCACTGCGCCACCGTGACGCCCTTGTTTAATAAACAGATCAAAGAAATAATTTGCTGAAACAAGCATATTGTGTTTAAAACACAGTATAATATATTCAAAATGTAAATATATATTTAAAACGTAATTTATTCATTCATTCATTCATTCATTCATTTTCTTTTCGGCTTAGTCCCTTTATTCATTAGGGGTCACCACAGTGGAATGAACCGCCAACTTATCCAGCATATGTTTTACACAGCGGATGCCCCTCCAGCTGCAACCCAGTATTGGGAAACACCCATACACACTCATTCTCTCTCTCTCTCTCTCTCTCTCTCTCTCTCTCTCACACACACACACACACACACACTGTGGGGGAAACCGGAGCACCCGGAGGAAACCCACGCCAACACGGGGAGAAGATGCAAACTCCACACAAAATGCTGTGAGGCAATCGTGCTACCCATTGCACCACCGTGGCGCCCTAAATAATAATATTAATAATAAAAAATAATAGATCATATAAATATACATTTGTCCACCCCATAACGGTTCATACCATTGTGAATGCATAATCACACCTAATCAGTCTAAGCAAGAAAAAAAACATTCAACAGTCTGAAAGTCGCAGATCTAAAGCACCGACATTGTAAGTGTTCACAAGACACGTTTCCAGTAAAACAGGTGTTTAAGTAACGTCAAATTGGATGCATAGTTTATATAGTTTGATCTACAGTAACCTCTGAAATAGCTAATCAGAGGTTACTGTAGCTTAGAATACACTAAATATTCATCGAAACACTGAAAACCTTAATATGCTTCATTAATAAATTAGATGTCATTTAAATAGATACATAAATGTGACTCACTGAAGCATGTATCACACAACATTACCAAAAAACATTACTTTTTAACATTAACATTAACATTACTACATCATTTATCATTTGCACCCTGCTTGTACTTGATAGAAATAGAATAGAAATCTATAGTGATTTTTTACTCAGCAGAGCTCGCCTCTATGGATAACAAACGGTTTATGGATCAGATTTGCTTCTCCACCTTAAGTGTGTGTGTTGAGCACATCTGTAGCTCAGCTGCAGGCGGCAGTAAAGGGGGCGTGTCTATCTTCTTATTGGCTAAAAGGATCTGCCCCCTTACTGCTGGCACTGATGGGTGTGACTGAGAAACGAACTTCCTGCTCTTTAATCAGATCGCAACTTTACTGACACTTTTGCACTTGTTTAACTGAGTGTGTGTGTGTGTGTGTGTGTGTATGTAGAGAAGCTTCAGGTGAACAATCTGATGAATATTTCAACAAGCAAAGTCTTATTTGTTTTATTTCGGCTAGAATAAAAGCAATTTATTTTTTTTTTTTACTATTTTAAGGTCAATAATGTTAGCCCCCTTAAGCAATATTTGTTTTCGATTGTCTACAGAACAAACCAGTCATACAATGACTTGCCTAATTACCCTAACTTTAACCTTATTAACCTAGTTAAGCCTTTAAATGTCACTTTAAGCTGAATACTAGTATCTTGAAAAATATCTAGTCAAATATTATGTGCTGTCATCATGGCAAAGATAAAAGAAATCAGATATTAGAAATGAGTTATTAAAACTATTATGTTTAGAAATGTGCTTAACAAAAATCTTCTTTCTGTTAAACAGAAATTGGGGGAAAAAAAAAACCTGAGGGCTAATAATTCTGACTTCAACTGTACACTATACACTATATACGTTCCAGAAGTAAACACTCAGAGTTTGCTATTTCATAGCGTAGGAGAGTCATTTGTCATTTAAGTAATAACATTGTCTGAAGTGTTTCAGCTAAGATCAACACAAATGAAAAAAAGTAAGATTATATAAGTATAAAATGATTGTGGAGGTGGCTTGGTGGCTCAGTGGTTAGCACTGTCGCCTCACAGCAAGAAGGTCGCTGGTTCGAGTCCCAGCTGGGCCAGTTGGCATTTCTGTGTGGAGTTTGCATCTTCTCCCCGTGTTGGTGTGGGTTTCCCCCACAGTCCAAAGACATGCGCTTATAGGTGAATTGGGTAAACAAAATTGGCAGTAGTGTATGTGTGTGTGTGTGAATGTGAGAGTGTATGGGTGTTTCCCAGTACTGGGTTGCGGCTGGAAGGGCATCCGCTGCATAAAACATATGCTGGAATAGTTGACGGTTCATTCCGCTGTGGTGACCCCTGATAAATAAGTGACCAAGCCGAAGGAAAATGAATGAAATGAATGAATGTGGATAGCAGTTCTGATGACATGTCGGAGTTCATATTGAAAATATTCTGATTTTTAAAAGGCATATTTTTGTATTGGCTGCTTGGTGGCGCAGTGGGTAGCACGTTCGCCTCACAGCAAGAAGGTCGCTGGTTTGAGCCTCGGCTGGGTCAGTTGGCGTTTCTGTGTGGAGTTTGCATGTTCTCCCCGTGAATGAACCGCCAACTTATCCAGCACATGGTTTACGGATGCCCTTCCAGCTGAAACCCATCACTGGGAAACATCCATACACACTCATTCACACTCATACACTACGGACAATTTCATTCATTCATTCATTTTCTTTTCGGCTTAGTCCCTTTATTAATCTGGGGTCGCCACAGCGGGATGAACCGCCAACTTATCCAGCATATGTTTTACGCAGCGGATGCCCTTCCAGCCGCAACCCATCTCTGGGAAACATCCATACACACCCATTCATACACATACACTACGGACAATTTTAGCTTACCCAATTCACCTATACCGCATGTCTTTGGACTTGTGGGGGAAACCGGAGCACCCGGAGGAAACCCACGCCAACACGGGGAGAACATGCAAACTCCACACAGAAATGCCAACTGACCCAGCCGAGGCTCGAACCAGCGACCTTCTTGCTGTGAGGCGATCGTGCTACCCACTGCTCCATCGTGACGCCCTATTTTTGATTTAGATTTAATTTAATTTTAAAGTTAATTCAAAGTTTAATTATACTTTTAGAAAGACTTCAAATTTTACCTGTAATAAATTACAGTCACTTTTATCAGTGTTGTTCAAAATTACAAAATATTAATTTCACAATGCAGGGCGACATGGTGGCTCAGTGGTTAGCGCTGTCGCCTCACAGCAAAAAGGTCGCTTGTTCAAGTCCCGGCTGGGCCAGTTGGCATTTCTGTATGGAGTTTCCATGTTCTCCCCGTGTTGGCGTGGGTTTCCTCCGGGTGCTCCGATTTCCCCCACAGTCCAAACACATGCTCTATATATGAATTGGGTAAACAAAATTGGCCGTAGTGTATGAGTGTGTATGGGTGTTTCCCAGTACTGGGTTGCATTTGGAAGGGCATCCGCTGTGTAAAACATATGCTGGATAAGTTGGCGGTTCATTCCGCTGTGGCGACCCCTGATAAATAAAGGGACTAAGGCAAAGGAAAATGAATGAATGAATAATTTCACAATGCAATAAATTTTCTCTGACGCGTTTCCCAAAACTATAATGTCTCCTCATTGTTTCTGCTGATTCCCTGAACTGATGTTGTTTCGTCATGCCTGTGCGATTTCATAATGTCTCAGGGTTTTGTGTTAATATTTACAGACACGTTTTCCTTATTAAATCAGTTTATACCAGTTTAACAGGTCTGAACATAACTGACAAGTGCATTTCTGTCTCATACAGGTAAAACGACAGGATATCGGCTCCTATGTTCAGCCTGTCTGACCTGCTGGTTTCCTTAATTGAGCCACAGAAACTGCCCTGAGGGAGAACACTGAAAAAAGGACACCTTAAACTTAAACTTAAAACAAATACTGTAATTTGTTCAAGCTAAAATCTTTAGTTTTTCCTCAAAGTATAATTTAACTTTGGTTCAAACTTTAAAAAAATTTTTTTAGTTTAAATAAAAAATATTTATTGTGGTCAAGAAAAAAATGACATTCACACAAAGTAAAATTATTGTTTACTATAAAGACACTAATTACTTTTTTACTTCGGTACAACATTGATTTTTATTATGGAAAAACTAATTTACATTTTTTAGCGCTATATTTGCTTTTTAACCAACCTAAAAAAAAAAAACTGTAATTTCATTCATTCATTTTCTTTTCGGCTTAGTCCCTTTATTAATCTGGGGTCGCCACAGCGGAATGAACCGCCAACTTAAAACTGTAATTTGTTAGAGCTAAATTGATAACTTTCCCTCAAATTACAGTTTTGACTCATTCATGCATTTTCTTTTCGGCTTAGTCCCTTTTTTAATCTGGGGTTGCCAGCTGAAATGAACCGCCAACTTATCCAGCATATGTTTTACACAGCGGATGCCCTTCCAGTTGCAACCCATCACTGGGAAACACCCATACACTCTCATTCACACACATACACTATGGACAATTTTGCTTACCCAATCCACCTATAGCGCATGTCTTTGGACTGTGGGGGAAACTGGAGCACCCGGGGGAACTTGGTTGAAACTGAAAAATGTAATTTAACATTACTCAAAATATTTATTCTGCCCAAAGAAAGAAAATACACTGACTCAAAGGTAAAATATTGTTTTTATAGACAATGAATTAATTGAATTACTTTGGTTCAACTTAAAATCAAAATCCAAGAAAAATTGTACTTTGGACTAAACTGCTGTTTTGTTTTTAAGTACTTCTTTAGATTTTACCTATATGGTTCATTTTTTTTGCTTTAACACAACTTATTATAAAACAGATTAAATCCAATCCTATCTAAAAATGTACTTTGAATGAAAGACACAATAGTTTGACTTTTTTTCAGTGAAAAGAGGGGAGTTAAAACAAGCCTACAAAATAAAAACCCTACTCCAGGATTAAATTAAATCAATTACATACAGTGCTCAGCGTAATTGAGTACACCCCATTTTGAAAATGAACATTTGTATCCATTTCTCAGTGAATATAGGCAATGTATTTTGGTGCATTTGAACAAAACAGATTTATTAAACAGATATATTTATTAAAATAATATTTTAGTCACCAAACATATTTAGAAATTGAAAGATAATACAATTAAATTCAAGCAAAATATTTAAAAAAATTACAACCTACAAAAATTCAACTAAATTTTGTAATTTTTTTGCTTCTCTTGATTTTTCCTCTTTTTTAAATTTGTATTTAATATTTTTCTATAACATATACATTTGGCTGTACTAGCTTTTGGACCGTTATCGTAAGTTATTTTATTAGATAAGCTCCAGATTTGGCTTCAGTACTGACTAATCTAATGTAGATGCACAAATATAATATTGTAAAGCTTCCTATTAAAAATATGAATTTAAAAGAGAGATTTGTGAGGGGTGTACGCATATATGCTGAGCACTGTACTTACTTACTTACTACCAGGGCCATTTATATCGAAGTTGACATTTAGCCGGACCATATTGGTGTTTCGTAACATCTAGTTTTTACGAGGTGATTTGATAGCCCAACACTCAACCCTCAACCTGGAGGAGCAGTACATACACACATACACTGCAGACAATTTAGCTTACCCAATTCACCTATAGCGCATGTCATTGGACTGTGGGGGAAACCGGAGCACCCGGAGGAAACCCACGCCAACACGATATACATATATATGGTTTGTTATAATTTGTTTTTGGGGTTTTTTCAGATGTTGATTGTTTTATTAGGGATTGTTTTGTTGGGGCTAGATAGGATTGTATATGGTGTGTGGTAGGCTTGGGCGATATCGACCAATTTGGCATCGTACTATGTCTAATGTGAAACATCGTGATGGATGATGGCATCGTTGTCGTAGGCGGTGGTGAATTAATTATTTATGAATAATCAATTCATAAGGAATTAATTATTTGCAGCATACCGTTTCAACTACCTGACCCGCATAGTCTTTGTTTTAACGTTACCCATAACCAAATCATAAATAAATAAAGATTAGTTACACACAAACTACCACCTGTCAATCACTTTTTCCGTGGGACTCTGGCATGAATAGGCAGAGTGATCTGTGTCGTTATAATGGCATCGACAAACTTGGTTGGTAGAAAAGGTGCACAACCAATAGGAACCAACCAACAGTGGTTTTCGCTAAAATTACAAAGTATAAGCGTGAAAGCGAAAGACTGAAGTAGTGTACTGACGCTGTGACACGTTACCTGATAGATTCAGAAGACCGAAAAGTCGTTAGATGGAGACAAGATTAATTAAATATCACGTTTAACAACTATAGTGAGACGCGATCCAGCGATACATCCTTGATAAACTGTCCGACGTGCACTGCTCTCTGGGGTGACTGCTAGAGCTCAGAGTCAGACACGCGCATAGCCTACACTGCAGCGCATGACAGTGTGTGTGTGTGTGTGTGTGTGTGTGTGTGTGTGTGTGTGTGTGTGTGTGGTCACGTGCTGTGCGTTTACAGCGGTATAGTGTGGAGGGAGATCTTTTCAGAAATGCTAGGTGAAACGCCAGTGTGGATGTGGATGCCGTGTGTATTTTTCGCGAGCGGGTTGCTGCTGCTACGGGGGCGGGGTGGAGGATCGCGATACCGGCTCAGCATTGTGATGTCTATTGGCCATCGGAAATGGACGATGGCATCGTCTATCAACCCAACCCTAGTGTGTGGGTTGTTGTAAAATGTAAAATGCTATTTACAAGAATAAAAATTCCATGACAAACAAAAACTACTATGCTTAAAAATGTCTTCACGAAAAAATCTTCTCTCTGTTAAAAACAGCACTTGGAAAATAGCTGAATAAGAATTATAATATATATTTGGGGGTCAATAATTGTCACAATCATTTTGGATCCTTCTCTCTCTATGTGTCAAAATGTACAATAATATTCTAAGATGTCTGATATTTATCCTATAAATAAAGTTGAGAACAAAAAGAATTATAACCACAGTATAATTTTTGAAGCGACTTATTACAACAATAGTTAAAATAAGTTAAGACCACCAATACTACTAGTTCCCTTTCGTAGAATTACATGAAACTACCTGCTGTATCAGTACTAGGGGAAATGTCATGGTCAAACTCGGATTGCTCCACATACAACTAGCAAATAAATGCAAAATTCCCTTTAGAATATGAACTATGAGAGAAGCGAAACATGTTTGATAATTACTGAACTCCTTACTGATGAATGACACACCTAATCCTGCTTGAAAATCAAACAAAGTGAGCCTCTATGATGCAATCAATGGCCGTGTGTATGTGGTGTGACGTGGTGTTTTCTGCTGAGCCATCCATTCATGCTGGAGCACTGGTATTACTGGTCTTTAATTGACTTATTAGCCCAAAGGAACATTGCTTTGGTGGTGGAGCAAGTTGTGATCTAATTATAAATCATCAAGACAAAAATGTTTGGAATTAGTAATTAAAGGGATCGTTCACCCAAAAATGTCAATTCTGTCATTGTTTATTCACCCTTAACTTGTTCAAAAGCTGTTTTAGTTTCTTTCTTGATATACTCAGATAAAGATAACACTTTAAATAAAAATATTAAGGTCAATATTATCAGCCCCTTTTATTTTCAATCTTTGTTACTAGCAATTAAAGTGATAGTTGACCCAAAAATGAACATTCTGTCACCGTTTACTTGTTCAAACGCTGTTTTAGTTTCTTTCTTGATATACTCAAATGAAGATAACATTTTAGATAAAAAAAAAATTAGGGTCAATATCATCAGCCCCTTTTATTAAAAAAACAAAAACTAATTATCCTAGTTATGCCTTTGAATTGCACTTTAAGCTGATACTAGTATATTGTAAAAATGTTATGTACTGTCATCATGGCAAAGACGAAAAAAAGTTTGTTATTAAATTGGTTTTTAAAACTATTATGCTTAAAAATGTCTTAAAAAAACAAATCTTCTCTCACTTGGAAAATATTTGAAAATGTTTTTACTTGTTCAAAACCTGTGTGAGTTTCTTTCTTCCGAAGACATACTCAAATGACAATATACTGAAGAGTGTTGAAAAAAAAACAACATTGACTTCCATAGTATTTTTTTTTCCTACCATGGATGTCAATGGCTGCTTTTTATGGGGCTAGATTTGTTTTAATAATAATTCACGCAAAACAAAAATGAACGAAATAAAGTATTTCGATATATTCACAAAAAACAACTTACGTGCATTCAAAATGTTTTGTACACTGTTATACATTTGTAAATGTTGTTTGCATTTGTGAAACGTATTTTATTAATATGTATCTGCTATTTGTGCACGTCAATTGTTTCTGTGAATATATATATATATACGCACATGAATTTGGTTTTGTACATTGTGTTTTTTGTGTGAATAATTATTGAAACTAATCTATCTCCATAACATTTTTCCAACATTTTTCTGAATACCTTGTTTTGTGTTCAACATAAAAAAGAAAAAGTAAAGCGATATTGCAGGGAAATTGTTTTTGTGTACATATATATATATATATATATA
>CAIGQV010019082.1:1148784-1159401 GCA_903798115.1 Danio jaintianensis | reverse complement strand
GTCAAGATATCAGTAAGATATCAAATTAATTAGGTAAATAAAGGTTAAATAATGTGATGCCGAATTTTTAAATGCAATGAAAATGCAAAATGATAATCTCTTTTGATTTTGGGCTGTAATGTGACATGTTTTCCTGAGACTTTTTGACTGACACATTTGCTGCAGTTGTAATGTTGTAACTTCTAATGTTGTAACTTCAAGGCTCTTACATTATAATATACACACAAACACAACATTGAGGTAAAGTTGGTTTTATATTCACACATTCGTAGTTTCTCCTCAAAAATGTAACTTCAGAAAAGTATTTTAAACAGGGAAATCATATTAGCCAACCAATAGCTATCAAAGTACAACACTGTTTAGTCGATTAAATAGTGCTAATGTTGTTTTGAAGTCATACTTGCATGCTACTTCAGACCCAATATTCAAAGTACCATGGTAAACAATATAGAGAGCACGTTACAAGTTGTCACTGAACGAATGTGCGAATTTAAAACCAACTTAACTCAATAAACACAACAAAGTTCTGTAGTAACTTTGTAATAAAGTTCATGTGTTACTTTTAATCAGTTCTAGTGAAAAAGCAGTCTGAATGAGTCACACACACACATATATCAGTCCACTTAATAATACTCGCCTGTGCAGTGATGTTGACTACAGCCCTGTGGGGGATCAGAGCAAGTCAGCAGAGGACTGTAAACAGTGTGGATGACAGTGCAAAAACTGCTGCTCTGGAGTCAGCCACAGCATTAACACAAACCACTGTTTCTTCAATGTTTCACAAGCAAAAAATAAGAGACACTTACCAGCTAAAATGGCCTTTCCAGGGTGTGTGAGTTTGGCTTGTCCGGCGGGCGCAGCGGCGGATAAACAGTGCGGTCTATGGAAAGGACTCACGAATTTCGGGCTACCTGACATTTTTCTCGCTTTAAAATGGGGTCTGCGGACAAAACAGCAGCAGAAATTATGTTAGTTGTGCAAACGGGGATCATAAGTGAAGTGACGGGCTCGCGAGGTGTTTTGACAGCTCAAAGTTTCCTGCTCTCTGTCAGCAGCAAGACAGGCGGGCTCGGTGTGTGAACTGTGTGCTGTAGAGAGATTCTCAGTAGGGGCGCCATTCTCTTAAGGTGGAACGAAGTAGTTCGTTTCTCGATGTTTTTGTTGTATTGAGTACTTATAGACCATTTCAACGTGGTCATGTCATTGGCCCTTGAACATTTCCTGCTTGTTCTCATACTATATCATAACTGTGACAAGAGGCAATTCAATCATATTTTCACGTTAAAACAGCTATCATAACATTATTTACCTATATGTGGCTCTTTTTGGATTCTCGGAAGCTATAGAAATTAAAAATGTAAAACAGGAAATACGTTGGGACCATTGTTTTTGTTTACATCCCTCAAAATGGTCTATAGATATGATGTTTTTGATTTCCGATAGCGCTAATAGGTATAGAAGCCCGTTCCCGCCTCTGAATTAAAAAAAATGTCCAAAAAAAAAGTTTTTATTTCAGAAATGCGTGATACAAACTCGTCAAACACAACAGTCACAATTCCGAGTTGTAAAGTCACAATTCTGAGATAAAAAGTCACAATTTTGAGATATAAAGTCATAATTGGGAGAATTATGAGATAAAAAGTCAGAATTCTGAGTTTTACAGTCTCAATTCTGGGTTATAAAGTCAGAATTTTAAGTTATATAGTCACAATTCTGAGCTATAAAGTCACAATTCTAAGATTAAAAGTCTCAATAAACTTTTATAATTTTTGTTCAGTGGTGGGAACGTGCATATTTGCATATGGCATAACATGATGTGAAACCCACATTATAAATACTATAGCATACAGTACATTTGCACCAGGCACTTTCTTTCAATCACTCCATGTCTCTATTTTTGATTTCGGATAGCTCTGGTAGGCCTAACATATGTGAAACCCACATTATAAATATTATAGCAATATACTGTATAGTAAACAGTGTTTAAACACTTTTGTGAATTAACTGTAATACTGTAGTATTAACTAGTTATATATACAGTATAGTCCTCAGCATAAATGAGTACATTTCTCAGTGAATGTAGACAATATATTTTGGTGTATTTAAATAAAACAGTTTTATGAAACAGTATTAACTAATGAACTAATAAACTATTATATTATAACTTTTTAGGGGGGTTTTCACCTTGATTTGATAGGACAGAAGAGAGTGGAGACAGGATTGGCAAAGAACCTGGACCTGAGACTCAAACCACACACTAACCGCTAGGCTATTGGTGCCGACCATGGAAGATATTTTGAAGAATGTTGGAAACCTGTAAACTTCTGTAATATTGTTGCTTCCTAGAAGTCAATGGTTACAGGTTTTCAGCATTCTTCAAAATATCTTCTTTTGTGTTCAACAGAATAAAGGAACTCATAAAGGTTTGGAACCATTTGATAGTGAGTCAATTTTCATGCTTTGTACTCATTTAGGCTGGGCACTGTATATACTGTAGTGTTCTTTAGTTTTTACTAAAGTGAAGGTGTTTTGTAATATAATATACCTTATTCAGTACTGGGTGTACTGTAAATATAGTTACAAACAAAGTAATTATAATTACAAAGTAAATAGTCACTGTAATTCAATTAGTTTTCAACAAAAATTATTTCTAATCAATATATGGTATGAAATATGATGTCATTATTTCAAAACATTTTTTATGTTTAGTTGATACATATAGGGTCCTTTCATACACCCGGCGCAATAAGGCGCAAGACATGTATGGCGCGATTTGTTGCAATTTTCAGATCAGCACAACAGTAATTTTTACATTTTGCGCCACGTTGTTTAAATAGCAAATCAGTGTTTTTCCATGACAATTTGCATTTGTATAATGTTATTATTATTAGCAGTATTATTTATTATATGCATATCTATATTTGTTTTAATAAAAACAAGTTTAGATTTGTCCAGCTGTCGGGTTTTGGAGACGTCTGCATCACCACATGGGCATAGGAATAAGACGTGTGTTTGGATATAACTTTTTGACCACACTTCGTTATTATTGTTCATTTATTCGTTTGCTGGAAATTAGAACTGAATTTAGAAATAGTTTTGAAACAAATCTTTGCGCTTAACAAACCAAATTAAATATGTAGGCTAATGCATGTCTTTAGTGGAGTGAGTTTCCACCGTTTCCTTACTCAACGAAAGTAAAGGAGTAAAGAGTAAAAGTAAAGTAAAGAGAAAGTAAAGAGGTCGAATGGAGGAGGCTCGTTCTTTATCTTCATGCTGCAGATGGTCTGTTTGACTGTTTTCTCGCTCGTGAAACGTTCAGTTTTACCACTTACAAAGTCCGCCATGTACGTAAATAGCAAATGCGTCATGGCGCGACGCAACTGACTCTTAAAGGGAATGTGAGATGAGACTCTGATTGGTTTAATGCACGGATTCGGACATACCCTTAATGCTTTTGCGCCACACGCTTTAGACTTTGCGCCTAGATCTCTTAAAATAGAGCCCATAATGTTTAACATTTCTTAAGTGTTGAAACGTTTTTTAATAAAACAAAAAGTCCGGTTTGACCTCAAACTTAAAGACTTTAGAGGAGTTTCATTTATATTTTACGATTTATAGGGAATTTAAGTACACTGTAAAATTGAGCAGTGCAATTATTCATTCATTCATTCATTTTCTTTTCGGCTTAGTCCCTTTATTAATCCGGGGTCGCCACAGCGGGATGAACCGCCAACTTATCCAGCATATGTTTTACGCAGCGGATGCCCTTCCAGCTGCAACCCATCACTGGGAAACATTCATACAGACTCATTCACACACATACACTACGGACAATTTTAGCTTACCCAATTCACCTATCCCGCATGTCTTTGGACTTGTGGGGGAAACCGGAGCACCCGGAGGAAACCCACGCGAACACGGGGAGAACATGCAAACTCCACACAGAAATGCCAACTGACCCAGCCGAGGCTCGAACCAGCGACCTTCTTGCTGTGAGGCGAACGTGCTACCCACTGCGCCACCGCGTCGCCCTTGCAGTGCAATTCATTAAATGTAAATTAGTTCCTCTGACTTACACTTTCAATGAAAGTTTCTTGAACTTAATAGAAACAAGTCATGTGAACTCACAATTTGATTGTATTAGACTGAACTTAAACGGAATGAGGTCACCTATAACCATAGTATTGAGTCTAATTACATTACTTTTATTTTATACTACAGTTTTAATTATGTAATTAGTAAGTAATTACTTTTTTGAAGTAAATTACCTAACACTGCCCTTATAGAAAACAAGAGTATTGGGTAATTTGTTGTACGTTGAATACCCACTGAAACTATAGCATTACCACAACAGATGTCCTGTTAAACTGTACACTTCGGTAAAATTCAGCGATAAGAAATGATTAAATCCTCTGTGTTTGGTGTTCAGATATTTCTATTCATTAGCCTAAACAGTAAAAAACTAAAAATGTGGTTTGTATAGTCTAGTGCTGATTATCAAGGTCCATTCACAACTTCCGAGTCCTTGGAAAGCAGGATGACACTGATGTAAATACAGCAGGGTAAATCATACCTTAGTAAAGAGGTTTAGGAGACGTTAGGGGAATGTTTTTGGTTAGCCTTGCAGGAATATTGTCTTCACAGAAATAGAATGTTAGTTTTTTGGCTATTCTAACATTATTCTATCATTTGCATAACATTATAATACTGTTATTCTATAACTATAACTGTTATTAGTTTTCGGTTAATGTTATTATGACGTTATTTTAACATTATTACAACGTTAGAACAGGGCGACATGGTGGCTCAGTAGTTAGCACTGTCGCCTCACAGCAAGAAGGTCGCTGGTTCGAGTCCCGGTTGGGCCATTTGGCATTTCTGTGTGGAGTTTGCATGTTCTCCCCGTGTTGGCGTGGGTTTCCTCCGGGTGCTCCGGTTTCCCCCCACAGTCCAAAGACATGCAGTATAAGTGAATTGGCTGAACTAAATTGGCCGCAGTGTATGAGTGTGTGAATGAGTGTAGTGGGTGGAAGGGCATCTGCTGCGTATAACATATGCTGGAATAGTTTGCAGTTCATTCCTCTGTGGCGACCCCTGATGAATAAAGGGACTAAGCGAAAGGAAAATGAATTATTGTTTTTATTATAATTTTTCATGTGGGGGTCAGGATTCAAATTATATGAATGATGGATATTATCTTATTACTCAATGTAAATTTATGACATTTCTGACTAAAAATGTTCAATAAAAATATATTTGTAAAAAAAAAAAAAAATTCTGTTTGTGCTAGATTAAATGCATATCTTTATTTTTAAAAGAATTCATAATTTTAGATACATTGGGAGGATTTTGTAAGAGTGTGCATCTACGTGAAATATATTAAACCAATCTCATAACCAGTCATAAAAACAGTAGATAGCAAATATATAAATGTTTTGGGAGTCTAGCAATATTTAGATACCGCAATCGAATAATAAAATTTAAAACAACACTGTATAGTTTTCATTGTATATATATATATATATAATCTTTTGGCGACGCGGTGGCGCAGTGGGTGGCACGTTCGCCTCACAGCAAGAAGGTCGCTGGTTCGAGCCTCGGCTGGGTCAGTTGGCATTTCTGTGTGGAGTTTGCATGTTCTCCCCGTGTTCGCGTGGGTTTCCTCCGGGTGCTCCGGTTTCCCCCACAAGTCCAAAGACATGCGGTATAGGTGAATTGGGTAAGCTAAAATTGTCCGTAGTGAATGAGTGTGTATGAATGTTTCCCAGTGATGGGTTGCAGCTGGAAGGGCATCCGCTGCGTAAAACATATGCTGGATAAGTTGGCGGTTCATCCCGCTGTGGCGACCCCGGATTAATAAAGGGAGTAAGCCGAAAAGAAAATGAATGAATGAATGAATGATATAATCTTTTATTGTGCTGACATGAAATGCTTAAAACTGACATGAAATGCTCAAACAGTAACGTTATGGTTAAACTCCATAAAATCATGAGTGTTTAATACTTTAATCATGAGTCTATAATACCGATTATGTGATGTGAATATTGCGATGCACATATTGCCAACCCAGGCTCATTCTGATTACGTATCCCTATATACATTTCTGAAGAGCGCCAAATACGTCCCAGGAGCTACGTTTTTTGCAGTTTTTGTTTTCGCAAATCGGCCAGAGGCCACTGTGCTATTCGCGCCTGCTCTTCTCGCATTAATCCACAAGAGGCCACTGTCGGCTGACCGATTGACTGACCCACCCTCCTCCTTCTCCAAACCTAACCGATAGTGTTTTAAAAAGCACAAATTGACCAGCGCCCACCCACTTCCCTAAACCCAGCCGACAGTGTTTTCAAAAGCAATTCAGAAAAAGAAAAGCCCCCTGATTTTTACCACATTTTCAGATTTTACCACATTTTCATCCTGTTATTTACTTGTTTATTTTTTGGCTTTTGTTTTTGTCTCACCTGCCTTTTGGAGCCGTTCTTCGCCGGACTCAAACCCCATCGTCACGGTCAACTCCGCTCTACCTCACAAGTCCACCGGCGTATGTGGCGAGCCACCAGACAAACTGGTAACAGCGGAAAAGCCGTCCATACGGAGGTAAGCGGTCAGCTGGTAAGCATGAAAAGGAACGCCGTCATACCGCCCTGTAGCATTCGTTTTAAAGACGAAATGCAGCCATACTTACCTCTGGCTACATAATTTGCGATCTCCAGAAATGTATACAGAGGTACGTATTCAGAATGAGCCTATGTTGCATATTGCGATATCAATGCAGAAATGATATATTCTGCAGCCCTATTTGTGCGTAACATGAACCGTGTTTTATAACAGTCAGGAAGACTCAGAGATCATTCAGCATTTGCACATGTTTTATTTACAAGAGGATTGTGCAGTGGGTTCAGGGGGAGTCGGAGATTTAGGGGAGGGATGACGATCAGGATCATCTGTAGATCAGGTTGTGTTTGTTGACCCACAGGTGCTTTAGTTTCAGATTGTGCCTGTAGCGATGAAACAGCAGCTCTCTATCTCTCCTTTCCTTCTCCTTCAGGAGTTTCCTCTCCACGTTTTTCTTTGCATTCTCTTCAGCCCAGAGGGACAGAAGCAGTGCCGCTTCTCTGAACTTTACCTTCTTGCGCTGAATAACTGGAGACGTCATGAAGAACTGAAAGGTCAACTCTTGTCCAGCAAAGTCTCCAGCCTCAGTGAGGTCCTCCTCGCATGAGTGGAGCTTCATCACTTCACTCGACAAATGTTCCTCCTCTTTCTCTTCCTCCTCCCAAGCAACCATCCGTCTGATAGGATGACGAATTAGAGAGCAGCGGGATAAATCCTCATAAGATGGAGGACATGCTCCGGGCAAAGCAGCAACATCATGAGGAACATCATGCTTCATGAAACACACTAAGAAGAGCTCCTCGTCTTGTAGGAGGACGATCTGAGGAGTAGCGGGAGAACATCTGATATGGTGAAGGACACACTCCAGGCATAGCGGCAGCATCATGACCATCAGGAAACACACTCAGAAGAGCTGCTTGCCTTGTAGGAGGACGAACTGGAGAGCAATGGCAGGAGAAATCCTCACATGATGAAGGACACACTCCGGGCAGAGCGGCAGCATCATGAGCGTCAGGAAACAGACTCAGAAGAGCTGCTCACCTTGTAGGAGGATGAATAACTGCACCGTCAGGAGACACCATGGCGAACTGAGAGGTAAACTCAAAGTCTCCAGCTTCACTGAGGTCCTCCTTGCTTCGATGGAGCTCCATCACTTGGCTTGTCCAGGATTGCACCTCTTTATCCTCCTTCTTTTCCTCCCAAGCAATCGTTCGTCTCAACGGTGGGGGACTTTCAGGGGAGCTGCAGGCTTGGATCTCCTCAAACTCTTTCTCCTCATCCTCAATGTTGAGGAGCAGGACGTCTGGAGGAGATGCAAAGCACAGCTGAGGCTTCACTGGATTGAGAGGAGCAGCTCGTCTGGTAGGAGGACGAACTGAGGAGCAGCGTTGGGAGAACAGTTCATCTGCTCCAGGAACAGGATGTGGAGGAACAGGCTGGGATTTTGGAGACTCTGGCAGCGAGTGAATGTGAGTGGCTGGAAGAGCGAAGTCTCCAGAGATGCCTGAAAGCTCAGGTAGGTCTCTGTCATTGGGCATCAGGACAGAAGGTTTGGCAGGAGTCAGCAGAGCTTTGACTGTCACCAAAAGAGGCTTTGGCTCCTTCAGATTTCTTCTGCGACGTTTCTTACTGCACTTTTTGTCGTTCTCAGTGCAGTCGATGACCTCGTTCTGTGCACGTTTCTCAGCCGCCACCGGTTCTTGCGGAGCACTCTGCTGTGTCTCCGTAACATGCAAGAAAGGTGTAAAACAGGCAAAAAGCTTTTGAAGTGATCTGCTAAACAGTGCCATCATGACAAACTAAAGGCCGAAGATCAATTCAAGAAGAAGGAAAGGTAGCTGTGGATAACTCTAAACTCCTCAAACACCAACAGAAGGTCAGATTTAGATCTGCAGTTTCTGCCAGAACGAAATTCTAATTATGACATATTATGACAATCATGACATCAAAACATTCTGCTCTCTGAACTCTGAAGCAGCAAATGCATACACACCCACACGTCTACATTCACACTAGACACACACACACACACGCACACACATATATAAAATCTCTCTTTTTTTAATCAAGAAAGATAGGAAGTATATATGTTAAATAAATATAAATTAAGAATTTTTTTACTTTTACATTTTGTTATAACAGTCAACCATATCTTCATCATATATTTTTTGAGATTTTAAGATTGATTAATTTATACTTTTTCCAGAGACCCCCAAAAATATACACTTGAAGAGATAGCAGAAGATTATATACTTTTATTACATGAAAAATCCTGGGACTGAAGAATTTTCTAGTCCAATAGAGTCATCAGTAGAATTGTGTAAAGGTGATGACATCTGCTGGTAACTGTGTGTGTCTGTCAAAGGATGTCGACCTGTAATTTAACTGTACAATTCAAATGCTGCTTTCTTTCGTTTGCTTACACGGAGAGTATTTTATTCATTAAAGCTTTAGAGTTTAAAACATCAACCAAACTTTACCAGGGTGACCAAAATTTGACGGAAGCTCTATGGTACAACCAAAGAGCTTTATTTGATGGGGACTTTTATTTAGAAAACACTCTGCTTACACAAGTGCGCATGCGCAGTTTGTCTCCTTCACTTTGTCCTGTTAGCGGTTCAGTGTCAAATCTAAAACACAGGACAGCCAAAACCTTCTGCTTTCGTTTCGTTTCATCGTTTTGTTTGCCTCAACAACAGCGTCCCCGGTATGAATGTGTTTTCCTGATTTTAAGTAGATCGGAACTTTAGTTATTAGACCCGGTTAGTTGTGTTGTAGCTGCATGTGGTAGTTAACGTTAATGAGAAACAGACAGCAGCAGCACCTTTACATAACACCATAATGCACATTTCAACACTTTTCCCAGTCATCTTTGTAGTTTTGTCCTGTCAAATACTAATAACAGTACTTAAATGTGACGTTTTGATATGTCAGTGCAATATGTTGGACTTTCTTCATATGATTAAGTCTTAAAGGCTTGATTAGATTATCGTGCTCTAGATCACGCCCCCTGATGCATAAACATGCTTGGCTGTTTTCGTATTTGCCTCTCCAGTGCCAGTGATGCACGTATTTGTTACTATATTAATAATAGGCGTTTAGAGCCGAGTTTAAGATTCCTTGTCAGTAGCATTAAAGGGATAGTTCACCCAAAAATGAAAATGCTGTCATCATTTACTCTTCCTCCACTTGTACCTTTACCAAAACCTGCCAAACTGAGGTAAAGTTGGTTTATATTCGGACTTTCTCGTTAATATAATTTCAGAAAAGTATCCTTTGCAAATTCTAAGTAGGGAAATCACATTATCAGCCAATGACTACGCTGAAAAAAATGATGTCTGCAAAATTGTTGCAAACAATTTATGTGTTGAATTTAAACAAACAAATTAAATTTAGTAATCATTCATTCATTCATTTTCTTTTCGGCTTAGTCCCTTTATTAATCAGGGGTCGCCACAGCGGAATGAACCGCCAACTCATCCAGTATATGTTTTTACACAGCGGATGCCCTTCCAGCTGCAACCCATCACTGGGAAACATTCATACACACTCATTCACACACATACACTACGGACAATTTAGCTTACCCAATTCACCTATACCGCAAGTCTTCGGACTTGTGGGGGAAACCGAAGCACCCGGAGGAAACCCACGCGAACACGGGGAGAACATGCAAACTCCACACAGAAATGCCAACTGACCCAGCCGAGGCTCGAACCAGCGACCTTCTTGCTGTGAGGCGATTGTGCTACCCACTGCGCCACCGCGTCGCCCCTAAATTTAGTAATTCATTCATTCATTTTCTTTTCGGCTTAGTCCCTTTATTAATCCGGGGTCGCCACAGCGGGATGAACCGCCAACTTATCCAGCATATGTTTTACGCAGCGGATGCCCTTCCAGCTGCAACCCATCACCGGGAAACATTCATACAGACTCATTCACACACATACACTACGGCCAATTTTTTAGCTTACCCAATTCACCTATACCGCATGTCTTTGGACT
>CAIGQV010019082.1:1095481-1119554 GCA_903798115.1 Danio jaintianensis | reverse complement strand
CTCCTGTGTGTCATTAGCCTGTGTGTATTTATACCCCTTAGTTTGTTCCTTCATGGTCCGGTATTGTACGTCATGTCATGTTGTCTTCACCCCATGATCGTCATCCCTGTGAGTCGTCTTCCTGAGTGTCCCAGTTGAGTGTTCTGTTTGTAAATAAATTTACGTGTTTTGATAACTCCCGTGTTTCGTGCCTTTGTGGAAAGCAGTCGTGACACAAGCCAGACACCTTAATATTTATAAGATATTTAATACATACATTTTAAGTACATACAGTGCATCCGGAAAGTATTCATAGTGCTTCACTTTTTAAAAAAACCTGAAAAATCACATGTACATAAGTATTGGTGTCGTGGCTTTGCAATCAAAAAATGTCATTATAATGGAAGTCAATGGGGCAAAAACAGCCACTAACATAACGAAGGGGTAGTAAATTTGCTCAAAGTGTATTTTTGAGTTTTTTTTAATTTTCAAAGCATTTTCCCAAAATATGTGTCAAAATAAGGGTTGTCACCAAAAATCATTCCATTTGCTGAAACAGAGAAAGTTGTGGCCAAATGAAAACTCAAAATCACCCCAGAGTGGATGAAAACATCCCCAACAGCAAACAAAGGGTTAATAGTCTTTAAAACCTAATAGTTGTAGATATGTTGAATGAACTTTGCTGTGTGTCCTCAGTAATGATGGTGCGGAGTTTGGAGGATCTGTATATCAGAAGGTCAGCGATCAGCTGGAGACGGCCGTCACTTTAGCCTGGACTGCCGGCAGCAACAACACACGGTTCGGAGTAGCTGCGAAGTACCAGCTAGATAAAGATGCCTCATTGTCTGTAAGTTAATCTATCTTCAAATTTATATTTACACATGAAGACAATTAGCTCTATTTTAATGATCTAAGGGAGTGTCCGAATCCACTATTTTAAATAGGGGAAAAAGGTTGGTGTACCAGGCGCACGGTTTGAAAGAGTTGTCCTCATTTTCTTAATGCCTTATGGGTGTTTTTTGTGTATAACTTGCATTAAACCAATCAGAGCCTCATCTTCCATTCCCATTAGGTGTCAGTTGCGTCTCGCCACAGTGCATTGGCTATTTACATGGCAGACTTTGTAAGCAGAAAAAACTGAACACGTCACTAGCAAAAAAATGGAATGAAGACATCTATTGAAGACATCTATTACATATTTCATTTTGTAATTTTAAGCGAAAAGATTTGTTTCAAATCTATTTCAAAATTCGGTTCTAATTTCCAACAAATGAATAAATAAACATTAACAACGAAGTGTGGTCAAAAAACCAAACAAATTTCCTATTCCTTTGCCCCCAGTATGGTGATGCATATGTCTCTAAAACCTGACAGATGGACAAATTAAACAAAAAAATGATATAAACAAATATAATTATGCATATAATGAATACTACTAATAATGATAACACTAAACTGTGGTGAGGAAGGCATGGGAGGAGGTCAAGGTTTTTATAATTATGTAGACAGTAATATATATTTTTTACATTTTAATCCTTTAATTGTTCATATTTAAAGTTATTTATGTACTGCTGTACATCCCTGTGTGTGTAATAAGCAATCTGTATGTGCATTTTGGACCCTCATAGGGACATAACACTAACACGCTCTTTGAATAACAAAGAAAAAACCTGCGCCATTGACTTTAGAGCAGTGTTTAGTTGGCCAATTAATAATAATAATAATAATTCCATTTATAATACATTTATATAGCGCTTTTCTGGACACTCAAAGCGCTTTACACATTTTGGGGTGGAATCTCCTCATCCACCACCAGTGTGCAGCATCCACCTGGATGACACAACAGTGATGAAGCCAATTATGATATGGGGATGGTTAGGTTAAACCCCTACTCTTTTTCGAAGGATATCCTGGGATTTTTAACGACCACAGAGAGTCAGGACCTCGGTTTAACGTCTCATCCGAAAGACGGCTCTCGCTGAGCAGTATAGAGTCCCCATCAATATACTGGGGCATTAGGACCCACACAGACCGCAGGTTGAGCGCCCCCTGCTGGTCTCACTAACACCACTTCCGGCAGCAACCTAGCTTTCACATATTGCCTCCCATCCAGGTACTGACCAGGCGCAGCCCTGCTTAGCTTCAGTGGCCGACCATGTGAGAATTGCAGAGAGCTAGCTGCCAATAACAACACTAAACACTAAACTGTGGTGAAGAAGGCATGGGAGGAGGTCAAGGTTTTTTTTTTAATCTATGTCAGGGTTGCTCAAAATTTTTCTTATGAAGGGCCAAAAACCAAACTATATTGAGGCTAGTGGGCCGAAGGTAAATATAGTTGCCATTGGTAATTTAATAATTTATTTAATAATATTTAAAAATAACTAGGAAAACATTGCTTTATATTAACTAATAACTTAATACAGTATAATTTTTTT
This sequence comes from Danio jaintianensis, assembly GCA_903798115.1. Taxonomy (NCBI): domain Eukaryota; kingdom Metazoa; phylum Chordata; class Actinopteri; order Cypriniformes; family Danionidae; genus Danio; species Danio jaintianensis. Next base: position 1,117,140 of record CAIGQV010019082.1, on the reverse strand, counting down.
TTTTACATTTTATAGTGAACTTATTACAGTAAAAACAATCTCAATTATAACAGAACTGGTTTTCGCCTTGATTTGCTCGTCCATGTCTCCTGCATAGTCCTCTATTTTTTCGAGCGACAGTATTTACGTTTTAAAAAAATCCGATTCATTTACATTTAATTGAAACATTTAATTTTAGCTTGCTTTTTTGTAGCTCAGCAATAAAACAAACACACAAAAAAAGTTACTTCAAATTAGAAATGACGATCTCTGTTATAGGTATTTGCCCCAACCCTCTCCATCATTCTCAGATGGGATGGTGGGCCAAATCACAGGTTATAATGGACCAACTTTGGCTCGCGGGCCCTACTTTGGACAGCTCTGATGTAGACAATATATATTTTAATATTGTAATCCTTTAATTGTTCATATTTAAAGATATTTGTGTACTGCTGTGCATCCCGGTGTGTGTAATAAGCAATGTGTATGCGCATTTTGGACCTTCATAGGCGCATAACACTAACACGCTCAACAAATAAACAACAAATAAAAACTGCGCCGCTGACTTTAGACCAGCTTTTAATTGGTCAGTGGCACAGTCTAACACAGCATGCCCATGGGCGCAAATGCATTTGCTATTTAAGCAATGTGACGCAAAACGTGAAAATGATACCAATGCCAGGCAGAAATTAACAAAACCACATGCATCACACGTGTATGATAGGGCCCGTTATGTTATTATTCATTTCATTTGGATTTGATTAGGCCATAAACTTACTCCAAGTCACTGTACAACCACAAACGCACATTCTTGGCCAATGCATTGCAAGCTTGTGGTTACAGCGTGCAACACTGCAGTGTTGAGAATGCACGAGTGTTACGTTATGAATTGCGCTTAGACACGCTATGCAGCAAAACCTGAAATCAAGGTTTGTGTAACTAGAAGCATCTGCGTTCATGTATATGTGACCCTAGACATCAAAATGTTGCATGGATATATTTTTGGCAATAGGGTCAAGATTATCGATTTTTATTTTATGGCAAAATCATTAGAATATTAAAGGGAACTTAGATAAACAGTAAACTGTTGCTTGAGGCTGTAAAGGAATAGTTCACCCAAAAATGAAAATTTACTCGCTATTTACGCTCCCTCAAGTGGTTCTAACCCTTTATGAGCTTCTTTTATTCTGTTTAACACTAAAGAAGATATTCAGAAGAAAGCTGAAACCCTGTAACTATTGACTTTCATAGTAGGAAAAACAAACACCAATAGGTTTCCAGCATTTTTCTAAATATCTTCTTTTGTTTTTAACAGATGAAAGAAACTCGAAGTGGTTTGAAACAAGTAAAGAGCGAGTGAATGATGACAGGATTTACATTTTTCAGTTTGAATGATTTACTTTGACCCATTAAACATACCATATATTTTCGGGGCTAGTGTACTATGCAGAAATGTTATCAAATCAACATAGTGTTTACTTCCAAGCTATCAGAGCGGGCCATCCTGAATATCTGCACGTTCTCTGTCACAGCCTCAAAACCAGGGTAGTAAAAAGCTTATTACTTATAGATTTTGGATGTATTTGAAAGTAAACAAATGTCACAAATGGACCTCAGACAACAGAATAATATAATAAAACAAGCTACATCATAAGTAAAGATACATTTCTGTAGATATCCTACTGTAAATGTATCAAAACCGCAATTTGGATTAGTGATGTGCATTGCTAAGAACTTCACATGGACAACTTTAAAAGCGATTTATTTTCAGTATTTTGATTTTCTTTGAACACGCAGATTCCAGCTTTTCAAATAGCAGCATCTCCCGACCAAATATTGTCCAATCCTAACAAAGTATACATACACTCACCGGCCACTTTATTAGGTACACCCAACTAGTACCGGGTTGGACCCCCTTTTGCCTTCAGAACTGCCTTAATCATACGTGGCATAGATTCAACAAGGTACTGGAATTATTCCCCAGAGATTTTGGTCCATATTGACATGATAGCATCACGCAGTTGCTGCAGATTTGTCGGCCGCACATCCATGATGCGAATCTCCCGTTTCACCACATCCCAAAGGTGCTCTATTGGATTGAGATCTGGTGACTGTGGAGGCCATTTGAGTACAGTGAACTCATTGTCATGTTCAAGAAACCAGTCTGAGATGATTCGTGCTTTATGACATGACACGTTATCCTGCTGGAAGTAGCCATAAGAAGATGGGTACACTGTGGTCATAAAGGGATGGACATGGTCAGCAGCAATACTCAGGTAGGCTGTGGCGTTGACACAATGCTCAATTGGTACTAATGGGCCCAAAGTGTGCCAAGAAAATATCCCCCACACCATTACACCACCACCACCAGCCTAAACAGTTGAAACAAGGCAGGATGGATCCATGCTTTCATGTTGTTGATGCCAAATTCTGACCCGACCATCCGAATGTCGCAGCAGAAATCGAGACTCATCAGACCAGGCAACGTTTTTCCAATCTTCTATTGTCCAATTTTGGTGAGCCTGTGTGAATTGTAGCCTCAGTTTCCTGTTCTTAGCTGACAGGAGTGGCACCCGGTGTGGTCTTCTGCTGCTGTAGCCCATCCACCTCAAGGTTGGACGTGTTGTGCGTTCAGAGATGCTCTTCTGCAGACCTCGGTTGTAACGAGTGGTTATTTGAGTTACTGTTGCCTTTCTATTAGCTCGTCTGGTCATTCTCCTCTGACCTCTGGCATCAACAAGGCATTTGCGTCCACAGATCTGCCGCTCACTGGATATTTTCTCTTTTTTGGACCATTCTCTGTAAACCCTAGAGATGGTTGTGTGTGAAAATCCCAGTAGATCAGCAGTTTATGAAATACTCAGACCAGCCCGTCTGGCACCAACAACCATGCCACGTTCAAAGTCACTTAAATCACCTTTCTTCCCCATTCTGATGCTCGGTTTGAACTGCAGCAGATCGTCTTGACCATGTCTACATGCCTAAATGCATTGAGTTGCTGCCATGTGATTGGCTGATTAGAAATTTGCGTTAACGAGCAGTTGGAGAGGTGTACCTAATAAAGTGGCCGGTGAGTGTAGATGGAAAGCATATTTATTGAGCTCTCAAATTCTGTTTTAATCTCAATAAAATGACTGGCTTTGTGCTGCAGGGTTACATATTTGCATATTGTTTCAGGCAAAAATCTGCTTTTAATTAATCTACATGAAAAACGTGGAGGTACTAATAGGGAGCTTCTAACCATTTCTGTTCTTCATTATTTCTATACAACAGGCTAAAGTGAACAATGCGAGTCTGATTGGAGTTGGTTACACTCAGAGTCTTCGACCAGGTAATCCTGTTACAATTCTTCAAATTATGATTATTTTTTCTCAAAAGTGTTTTTTTAACATGTTAAATATGAAACGTGGTACAAATAGTTTTTAACTTTTTCTTTCTTTTAACAACAAACAAACAAAACCCGTTGCACACATGTACACTACCTGACAAAAGTCTAAGTTTTAGCAACAACAAATAATAACTTGACTTCTAGTTGATCATTTGGTATCAGAAGTGGCTTATATGAAAGGCAAAGGCCTCTAGATTACGCTTATTTCACCAAAATAAAATATGATCATGCCTTGATTTTGAATGATTTAATTAGAACAGTAAGGTCTGACTTTGCTTAGACAAAAGTCTTGTCACTGAACAGAAATAATGTACAGTATAGAATATAAAGTCATGGTGCAGTGGAGAAAGAATGAATATTGTGTATGACTCCCATGAGCTTGGAGGACTGCATCCATACATCTCTGCAATGACTCAAATCACTTATTAATAAAGTAATCTGGAATGGCAAAGAAAGCGTTCTTGCAGGACTCCCAGAGTTCATCAGGATTCTTTGGATTCATCTTCAATGCCTCCTCCTTCATCTTACCCCAGACATGCTCAATAATGTTCATGTCTGGTGATTGGGCTGGCCAATTCTGGAGCACCTTGACCTTCTTTGCTTTCAGGAACTTTGATGTGGAGGCTGAAGTATGAGAAGGAGCGCTATCCTGCTGAAGAATTTGCTCTCTCCTGTGATTTGTAATGTAATGGGCAGCACAAATGTCTTGATACCTCAGGCTGTTGATGTTGCCATCCACTCTGCAGATCTCTTGCACGCCCCCATACTGAATGTAACCCCAAACCATGATTTTGCCTTCACCAAACTTGACTGATTTCTGTGAGAACCTTGGGTCCACGCGGGTTCCAATAGGTCTTCTGCAGTATTTGTGATGATTGGGATGCAGTTCAACAGATGATTCATCGGAAAAAAAAAAATCGACCTTCTGCCACTTTTCCAAATGATCAACTAGAAGTCAAGTTATTATTTGTTGTTCTTACAACTGGGATCCACGACAAGACTTTTGTCAGGTAGTGTATATTAAGGTTCTATAAAAATGTATGTATAATATTAACGTAAAATACAAATAAATAGTAATGCTAAAATAAAAAAGATAAAGTAAAAATAAAAAGTAAAAGATGTATACATATATAATGAAAGAAAGAAACGAGAAAAATTCTAATTAATTTGCACAAAATTTCTACAGTATGCATATTGTGCACAGTATCTGAAGTTCCTGTATGCACCAAAGATAGCCTTGCTAAATGGTCATGATTTCTACAGACTTTGTGGAATATCATGGAATTTTAAATGGATCCATCCAGAAATGTAATTTCTTTTGAAAGTCATGGATTGTCAGGGACTTTTGTTTGTCACTTTAAATTATTGTTTATCAATAGGTAATTTTTCTATACAGTATTTTGTCTAATAAAGTAAATAATAAAGGAACATTCCGCTTTTTGGGGGTTGGGGTGCTCAAACAAGGCTCAATTTACAGGGTTTGGGGTTGTATTTTTTATATTGTTCTAATTTACACCTATGTTATGATTAGGCTTTTTTACATAAAGGAATGTTCCACTTTTTTGGGGTTGGGGTGCTCAAACAAGGCTCATTTGACAAGGTTTAGGGTTGTATTTTTTGATATTGTGCTGATTTACACCTATTGTTATGATTTGAGCTCCATTTTACTCCCCCTCATCAACTGGTTTTTACATAAAGGAACATTCCACTTTTTTGGGGTTGGGGGTGCTCAAACCAGACTCATTTTACTGGCTTTTTACAAGGTTTAAGGTTGAGGTAGGTGTAGACATTAATAAAACACAAAGGGTTACTGTGAGGTTGGATTTAGGGTTGTGGTGGGTGTAGACATTAGGGTTAGTGTTACTGTGAGGTTGGGTTGAGGGTGTAGATGCTAATAAAACACAATGAGTTGGACTCCATGTCATGTACAACACATTAAATAAATCAATGAAAGCTCAGACCCCATTAAATCATTGAATCGGATTAGACCATTAGCGTTTCACTTGGCATAATATTACTGCACCTGAAACTTTTTGGTGATGCTAATGGTATAATCTAGAGTTGTAAAATGAGCCCATTTTCAAAAAAAAAGCATTCATTCAAGTCAATTAAAGTCATCACACTGTACCTTTTAAAGGGATAGTTCACCCAAAAGTGGCAATTTTGTCATTACAAACCTGTTTGAGTTTCTTTCTTCTCTTGAACACAAAAGAAGAAATTTAGAAAAGTGTTGGAAACCAGTAACCAGAGACTTTATTAGTATTTGTTTTTGCTACTATGGAAGTCAATGGTTACAGGTTTTCAGCATTCTTCAAAATATCTTATTTAGTGTTCAAGAGAATAAAGAAACTCATAAAGGTTTGGAACCAATTGAGGGAGAGTAAAGCCTGGTTTATACTTCTCCGTCGAGTGTTCGGCGTAACCCACGGTGCATGCAGTGCGCGTTGCCGTGCATTTATACTTCTGCATGCTGTTTGTGTTGCTCTGCAATAACACTTCCGGAACGCTAGCTGGCAGTGAGGTTTTTATGTTCCTCTGTGTCGAGTTTCTTCGCTGGTGTTTTGTTTCTTTCTGAACACACTGAACATCGGGCTCGCGTGGCTCTCACCTCCGCCCACACTCACCAGCGCTAACAAGCCAACCAATCACAGAGCTTGCGCTATGCGTCATTAGCTACGTTTCCATCCACCTATTTTTATGCGCATTTTGGATATGCGCATAAAAAATCGGTTGATGGAAACGTTAAGATGCGCATAAATTTTGAAAATGCGCATAAAAAAACATATGTGCATAACTGAGTAGGATAAACTTTTTATTCGATAAGAAAAGATGCGTATAAACTACGATGGAAACACTTTTACCGAACAAATTCCAGTATGCGCATTAAAAAAAAGGTCATGTGATTTGGTTATAAGAGATCATGTGATGATAAAAATGTTTGTAAATGGACAAACCAGCAGGATGAGCACATTGTAAAACATCTGAAATGTTGTTTTGGTCATTCTAAAATGCCTGAACCGTTTCAGTATAGTGTTATTATATTATTAATGACCTCCAGAACTGTTCTCCTACCTCAGCAAATTCCGTTTTTACTGTTGATATTTGGCGACATTTAATCAGGAAGTGACGATTTTGTTCTCTTTGACTCGTTGGATGAAAACGCTGCTTTATTCGCACATCTTTTATGCGATATTCCAGTTTTGCGCATAAAGTTAATTCGCATTTTTGGATGGAAACATAGCTAATGCGACGTGTAGTTACATTTTTTGAGAGGTGCACATCGGCGAGGGCTATGCGACCACACGCAGGCTGCGCCAGAGCACATGCGTGCGTTTGACGCAGAAATATAAATCAGCCTTCAATAGTGAGTCAATAACTTTTGTGTGTGTGAACTATCTCTTTGACTAAGGCTAACATGCCTGGAAAATATACATTTTAAGAGCTTTAGCTTTAAAATGACCACTTCAAATACGGTGCTATAAAGTGAAGATCAATAAAGCTGAATGTAAAGTGTGTAAAACGACTATCGAGCGATCAAATATGGGAATGGAAAATTATTATTTTTTAAATCTGAGGTAAGTTGTTCTCATAGTGGCTATTAAAGTCACACAAAGTGATATTAAAGGTGAAATCATTTTAATATTGTTATTATTTTAACATATTATATGAATTTTACATTATTAATATACAGTTGACGCCAAAATGATTACAATTTTGTTTTCTTTTTTGAAATATTTCCCAAATGATGTTTAACAGAGCGAGGAATTTTTCACAGTATTTCTGATAATATTTTGTCTTCTGGAGAAAGTCTTATTTGTTTTATTTCAGCTAGAATAAAAGCAGTTTTTAATTTTTTAAGGTCAATATTATTAGCCCCTTTAAGCAATATTTGTTTTGCATTTTCTACAGAACAAACCATCAGTATTCAATGACTTGCCTAATTACCCTAACTTGCCTAACTAACCTAGTTAAGCCTTTAAAGCCATGTTTTTTTCATTAGATGCTGACACATTATTATATGCAATCGAAACTGATTACAAACACACATTTTTATTTGATTCCACCGAATTAAACATGCAACATAGTGGCAAGATCATGTGACGACAATGCTACCGTTTAAAACATTCAACTTGGTGTCCTGCATCTCAGATAAAAACAAATTCTCATCAAAATAGCATAAAAATGTTCATAAATAGCATGCGGTGTACACTTGTAGTCGTTACCCATTCTCTTTTAATGACTTCTAATCTCTTTCTCATTGTCAAGGGGTGAAACTGACTCTCTCAGCTCTGGTTGATGGGAAAAACTTCAACACCGGCGGACACAAGGTCGGACTGGGGTTTGAGTTGGAAGCATAAAAACAGAAGAAGAGTCCTCACTTCCTCTCTCATAGCCCTTCTACACTACATCACACACACTAGCACTCCACGACTCGAACACTTAGCAGCATGTTGATGGTTTTCGCAAGTCTGTGTGTGTGATTCGCCATAAGATCTGGCCTTCTAAGGGAAATATTCGCCGGACACCTAATTTATTTAATGATGACCGTATATTTACAGAGCACCTGCAGCAAACCAAAATACACAAGTAGCGGTAGGTTAGCAAGCATTGGGGAATGTTTCTCTGGTGATGTCAGCGCATGCTAAGCACTTATGTTTCGCAGCAGAGATCAGAAACTGCATGATGGTAGTTGAGGTTATTTCTCAGGACGGCTGTTGTTAGTGTGACGTTGCACTTCTTGGGTTTTAGGCTTTTGAAAGCACTCACAGGAAACCGAAGAGACAGCAGACGCGTGTGTATTTTTAGAGCTTGCAACACTTTCTTTTACATTCATTGATGGTTAGAGAGCAACTTTGTAATGTGGGGGAAATCGCAAGTAGAAACCCACTCCTGTTGTGTGCAAATTATATTTATAATATACCCACTGCTTTACATCCATATTAATATTATTGGTTGCATGTACAGCTATGGAAAAAGCTTCCCATACCATTTTCAAGGTGTTTCAGTTCCCATAGCTGTATGTGTGCATTATATATATGTATATACACACATATACACACACAAAAACTATATAGGTACAAAAGCTGTCACTGAGGTACCTTTAAGGTACAATATGGACCTTTTACGTACTAATATATAACTTTAAAGGAGACCTATTATGCTCCTTTTTACAAGATATAAAATAAGTCCCTAGAGGATGTCGCTAGAGTGTGTATGTGAAGATTCAGCTCTAAATACTCCACAAATAATGTTTTATAAGTCTTTTAAGCTGCCCCTTTTAGGCTTTGATCCTAATTGTGCTATTTTGGTGACTGTCGCTTTAAATTCAAATGAAATTGTGCTCTTTTCAAAAGAGGGCGGAGCTATGAATGCCTATGTGTCACCATAGTGGCAGATTCAAAACTCTAATGGCGGACGGCTGCTTCTCACTCAGGGCTGTCTATGCTAATGAGGGAGTGATCGTCACTAATGGGTGGGGCTTTCCCCCGTTGATGACACTTACAACGGGAGAATGTCAATCAAAGTGTTTCTGCTGACTGTTTTTATCAAGTGCGATTATAAAAAATAGAATTCATTAATTTTTATCAATAGAGGCTGGCTATATTCACACACTGTTGCCACGCAACTGTGTATAAAAATATTATAAAAGTCATTTTTGCATAACAGGTCCCCTTTAAGGTACCAATATGAATTCTTTAGGTACTAACATGTACCTAAAGGTATCATCCCAGTGACCGCTTTTGTAAATATATATTTCTGCATTCATATTACGGCGCTGTTAAATGCTTGATTCTGATTGGCTGATGAACATTCTAAGATTTGAACATCCTGAGGTATCCCTGAACAGTCAAAGATCACATCAAAACAAGACTTAAGGCTTTGGATGAGATGCGTATGAAACTAGTCCCACACAGAGGAGCTTTTTGAGGACAAAAACCTGAGAAATGTCTCAAATACAACCTTGTCTTTAGATGCAGTAACCGTAGTATAATAATTGACTGGTGAATTATTAGAAAATAATGCACACCCAAGGTGTAAAGGACACTCCGCTACACATCAGTACCTTAGGTGTGCATAGGGTTGTCACGATACTGGAATTCGATACCAATCAGTACTAAAAATTATAAAAACATCCATTTCCTGCAAACATTTGAGCGCTTTAAAGCCGTGAAGATCAGCTGGTTTGTCTATAAGCTGACATACAAGCGATCCGCTGATGAATCGCGGCTTTAAAACGCTCCAGTGTCCCTGCCTCTGTGTTTACACTCAGTAAACAGCGGTGAGTTCGGTGAACTGATAACCTTCACGGCCAATCACAGCCATTTCTGTTGAGCACATGAACACAACGGCAAATCAGTGCTGTTTAAGTATGCGCTCCATGTCGCTGGAAATGGACATTTTTAAAATTTCAGAATCGATTTGTACCGAATTCCAGTATCGTGACAACCCTAGGCGTGCATTATTTTTATAATAATTTAACGGCCTGTGTGTATACATAGTCAAGCCCGAAATTATTTATACCCCTGGCAAATTCTGACTTAATGATTTTTTGACTGGAAATGAGACAGGCTTCTTCCAAAAGATAATAAGACGAGGTACAAGAGGTATCATTGTGGAAAAACTAATTCTCAGATTTTATTTACATTTGAACAAATCTTTAAGTCTGAATTTTCCAGGGGTATGAATAATTTCACGTTTGACTGTTAAATATATACACACACACACAGTCAAACTAATTTTAGAACTGAAGTTGGTCTTTGTACCCCATTTTCCAGTGGAAACTGAAAAATTGTAATAAAAAGAGAAAAAAGCTATATTGTTTTGTGTTATTTAGAGTTTTGCTTGTTGCATGGGCCTTCTTCACAGTAAATGAGAAACAATACAGTACAAAAGCTGCCAGTAAGAGTTTTTCCTTTTGAAAGAAATGAGTGTGTTTAGAAAGGATGCATTCATTTGATCAGAAGTGCATCATTAGAATGATACAGAGGGTTTTGAATAAATGCTGAAGCAATATTGATTTCTGAATTCATCATGCAAAGAGTAAAATTCAGCTTTGAATCAAAGGGATCAGTTACATTTTATGGAACAGTAATAATACTTACTGCTCAACCTTTTAAATTAAAATAAATGCATCCTCGGTGAAACTTCTTTCCAAAATATTTTTAACGTCTTCCCAACATTCAACTTTTGAACGGTTCTGTATACAATTTTCTCGACAAACATACACTGTAAAAAAAATATCTGTTGATGACCAGTTTCCATATTTTGTGATTAAATCAAAATGCTTCTACTATGGCATCACTGTAAAAAAAGCAGTACTTTTTAAAGTGTTCTTGAATGTTTTGCTCAAGGGGAGCACATTTACTCTCCTGAATGACCCTGACAAACCCTTCAGTACACGCTGACTCATGTTGTAAACAGGGTGCATCATGAACTCAGCTTCTGCTTTGTGATGTAGATCAATGGTCCCCAACCCCCGGGATCCGGTCCGTGGATCAATTGGTACTGGGCCACACACAAGAAATCATTAATCAGGCCCCGAAATTTTATCTACGTGACCTAAAAATATATTTGGGAGCATTTGTGCGAGTGCATAAAATGTTGCCGTGTGACTTGTTTTCACTGCAAAATGTTCACCGCATGCGCAGATTTAGGAGACATTCACATAGAATGCATCTTTGCACCAAACAACGCCAAACGCAGCGCTCAGGAATGGTTTAAAACAGTTGACATGTCAACTTGCTGCAGTAAACAAATCCCGCAATGCTTGCCCCGCCTTCAAGCTCTTCTTATTGGCCCACTGCTCTAGAACAGAACGCAAATGGATTGGTTAATATCAGCTGTCAATCACTCAGTTCAGATGACAGGGAGCTACAGCCGCGAAAATGTAAAGGTCTGGATACGAGAGAATGAAAATAAGACTGACAGATTTTGTTTCAGAAACCACCTAAAGTTACTAATAATGGCACATCTTATTAGTGATCATGTGGTGAACGTTAATCCATTTACACTTTTCGAAGAGTGGATAAAAGACTTCCATTGGGTTAAAGTCCGCCACTGAATCTACACATTTTAAGCGCGAGATGTTTTAACGTTATTTAATCCTTCATTTAATCGTCACGATGCTGTCAGTCGTGCGAGTAGCACCTCGTTCACCCTCGCAAAAGGGCTTGCATTTACTAATATTAAACTTATATTGTAGCTCATGAAAAGACCGTTATTGCTATTAAGATGACGTGTGCAAATAATAAGTTATATGTCGATATCATCTGTGCAACATCAGACACCACCCGTGAGAACAGCAAAGTTATTATCGTTAGCTCAGTTCATCTCATTCACGTCAAGCAGTGTGTGCAGGGCCGGTGGGCGCATGCAGATTTTTTTGTTTGTTAGTTTTGATTAGTGTTGCTTTCAAATGAATCTGTTTATATAAAACTTGTAGTAACGGTGCTCATAATTTTTGGTGGGTGCACCTAGATTTTGACTGGTGCGACTAGATTTTTGAAGCACCGTTGCTACCAATAAAAAAGGTTCATTTCGAGCCCTGTTAATTATTTCCATTTTATTTATTACCTGACTCTGAACAATTTTTTATTTTGAAAAATGACCATATTCTCTTGGTTACATCTCGGTCACTTGAGCGCCAAAATGTAACCCACAAGCTAGCAAAATGAGTAAGAAACAGATGTCTTTGGAAAGTTTCTTCGCGAAGGGGAAAAGGCCCAATGAAGGACCCACAACCTGACAAGGAATGGATCCGCAACCCATTTGTCAACAAATCAGGTGAATCCACTCACTAATCGCTATTAAAAATGTTCATTAAAGTCACCTTTTCAAACTTTTCGACATTAAAAGTTATCAGAAGAAAGGTCAAGGTCCCATAATGCAATTCAAAAACATAAACAGGGAAAAATAAAAACATAAAACACAAAATATGGAAAACTGCTAATTTACGGATATCTTTTACACTGTACACCTGCAAATATTTACCAGCAATGACACGGTGTTGAACGCACAAAATCAAAATGGCCACCAACAACAACATTTTCTTCAGGTTGCCCATCTGCACGGCAGATTTGTGTTTTAAAGGAGGTTGACTTTTGCCACAACCTGCCTGCATCCGGTGCGTGAAAATTCCCATTCGCCAACTATATAGTACGACAGTTCCTCTGCAAGTCTTTCTACGTGGGATCGGTCTGGGTAAAATCCTTCCCTGGACATCTCGTCAATGAAACAATCCATTACATGACTCTTCTCCAAAAGCATAAACAGCAGGTACTCTGCATCTAAAAACAGCACGTGATGCTCTCGAAGGTAATTCCGCAACCAAGGCGTTAGCTCCTGAGTCAAGCTCAAACGTCCCGAGACGGCGATGCTGGAGTTGTGCAGGACAAATTTGGTGATATCTTCGTGTCCTAGGTTGCTGATGAGGATGTAAATGGCGTTTAAGTATTTGTTGTTGTTTTGGGGGTGAATCAGCTCTCGCAAGGTGTCCATTAGCTGCCTAGGCATGTGTTCAACTTCGTCGAAGATAAAAACAGGAATTTTCTCCTCCTCCTCTCCTTGGGAGACCATTTCGGAGATGTGAGAATCCAGAGATTTGGTGCAAAGTGGGATATCGTCGTCTGTTGGGCAATGGTGGAGCACAAAGTACTGCATCACCAACTCCTCGCCAACAACCGAGCGGAAATGCTGAGCTAATAATCGGCCAACGTGGCTTTTCCCGACTCCCGTAGGTCCATGAAGCGACAGCACTAAAGGTTTATTGTGTACATAGGTTGACAGATAATCCTGTAAATGATTCAGAAGACCCTCTGCCACTTCCTGTTGTCCAAATACTTCCCTTTTAAGGGTCTTTTCCAGCCCTTCCAGGTCATACTTGAGGACGTGGTCATCCAAGTTCTCGATGGCGTTGTAGATCTGCAGAAAGACAATGATGAACAGCAAGTACAGGCAGTTTTTGGCACGGCTGCTCTCTTTGGTGGGTACGGCCCTCAAGCTGCTGGTCGGATACAAAACCCGACCCTTCCTCTTTTTCTTCCGCTTGCGTGGGGAAGCGGGGTTGCTGTTGACAGGTTCGTGGAGGTTATCGAATGTGAAAACCTTTGGGCTGGTGGACCGCGGAGACATGAAGGTCTGAGACGACACTGATGCAGTCTCCAGACGCCGCTTTTTTATAGCCTGGTACTTCATGCGAATGCGCACCATGGCACGTATGCTCGAGGAGAACTGGGAGAAACTTCCTTTGCCATTTTGGTTCGGCTCTTTTGGTTGGTCCCCTCTCAACCGGTCACTGGGGTCTTGTTCTCCCATCTGTGGAAAGCAATGTAGAAATATGTGTGAATACATGAGAAAAACATGTGATTAAAGAAACACTTTTTTGAAAATAGGCTTATTTTACAACAATAACAGTTGAGTTTTACCTTTTTTTAATATATATATATATATATATATATATATATATATTCATTGTGTACCAAGTACGATGGCATATAAAAACTTGCTATTTTCTAGGCCGATATGGTTACGGGCTAAACTCTCATTCTGGTGTAACAATCAAGGAACTTTGCATATCAAAGTACACTACCGGTCAAAAGTTTGGGGTCAGGTTTTTTTTTTAAAGAAAATTATTCTGTTCATCAAGGCGGCATTTATTAAATGTTAAAAATTTTTTAAATATTTATTACAATTTTAAATAACTGCTTTCTTATTGTATGTAGTTTCAAACTAAATTATTACTCCAGTCATTATTGCTTTTATTACTATTACCATAAATAATAATAATAATAATAATAATAATTAATATTAGAGTGATTTCTGAAGGATCATGTTACGCTGAAGACTGGAGTAATGAAGCTGATTAAATTCATCTTTAAAAACCGCTGGAATAAATGATTAAATCAAATTATAAACTACTTTTTTCAACAGTTATTTTATAGTGCAATAACATTTCACAATTTTACAATTTTTTCAAGCAGATTCTTTATTGATATCGATGGTTCCCTGAAGAACCTTCAATGGATTCTTTCTATTCTACAAAGTGGAAAATGATTATTTTTAGGTTATACAAATATTGATTGCTTTTTTTATTGATGTATAAAAACAAAAAAGAAGACACTATCCTCTGACCTCATGGGTTTTATATGAAAGCCTGTAGACTGGTTCTTATTGTGTAGGACTACTATAGACATACAAAAAAGTATACTGTAGAAAATGCAGGATTCCACACAATTCCTTCATGTTGTCTCAACATAAATTGATTAAGTTTACAAATTGAAGTGGATTGAACATAAAACAATTAAGTTGTCCCAACAAATCTCAAGAATTGTGTTGTTCTTTTTAAATAAGTAGTTTGATTCTTGTAATTTCTTTGGACAATGTATTTATGTTCAATCCACTTTCAATTTAAGGTAACTTAATTGTTTTGTGTTGGGACAACATGAAGAAATAATGTTGGTGTAACTACTGGTAAGTGGATATGCAGTTCCCAGCATGCTTTGCGTGGGATTGCATTAAGAGGGGGAAATGTTGAAAATAAAAGTAATCCTAGGTGTTTTAAGTTAAGAAACAGACGTGTTTGATTTTAATCCTCACATAGTTTAAAGATGTAGAAGAGTTTCATGAAAAGTTTTGAGTTTACCACCTTGAAGAAGAGTATCACTGATGCTTTGGGTGTTTGCAGCTTAAAAATAATATCATTCAGTGAGCCACAACTGTGCTAATGCCAGTTCTGAGATCAGTCTCAGTTAACTGTAGGCATTATTAAAGCAGTTGCATTGCGAACAGAAAATGATGGTTGTTTAAATTATGCAATTGGCTCCACAAGAGTAAACTCCATTCCAGCCAAGTTAAATTCACAAGGTATTACAAATGAAAATGATTTGACATAATTGGTCCAAAAATTATGTTTTCTTTTGGGTTCTATTTGCCTAAAATAGGTTTAAATAACAAAATTCAAACAAGCTGAAATAACTTAATTTCACGGAAAGGTTTTCTTAATTTAATTAAGTTTGCTCAACAACTTATTTTTTGTTTTTGTTTAGTGTTGTCACAAATTAACTTTATAAACATTACAGTCTAATCAGATGCATTACAATTGCTTCTTTGTCACAGCTGTCATATTTTCTTGTGTGTTTAATTTGTCATTGAACTCTATTCTTAAGCTCCAAGGGATGTTTACACAATTTTCAATCTGGTTTCTGAGCACATCATAGTACAGAGAGCGCCCTTATAAAGATAATCAATGATATTCGCCTAAATACGTATTCAGGCAAACTAACAGTGCTAGTATTGCTTGATCTCAGTGCTGCATTTGACACTGTCGATCACAGCATACTTCTGGATAGGCTGGAAATCTGGGTTGGGTTGTCTGGGATGGTCCTCAAATGGTTCAGATCTTACCTTGAAGAGAGAGGTTACTATGTCAGTATAGGTGACCATAAGTCAAGGTGGACACCCATGACATGTGGAGTCCCACAAGGTTCAATTCTGGCACCTCTCCTGTTCAACCTTTATATGCTCCCACTGAGCCAAATAATGAGAAAGAATCAAATCTCCTACCACAGCTATGCTGATGACACTTAGATCTACTTAGCCTTACTGCCTAATGACTTCTGCCAATGCATTGATGAAATAAGCAGTTGGATGTGCCAAAACTTTCTTCCGTTAAACAAAGAGAAAACTGAAGTCATTGCATTTGGGAACATGAGATGAGGTTCTCAAGGTGAATGCGTACCTTGGCTCTAAGGGTCAAACAACAAACAATAAGGTCAAGAATCTTGGTGTGATTCTGGAGTCAGATATGAGTTTCAGTAGTCATGTCAAAGCAGTAAGTAAATCAGCATACTATCATCTTAAAAACATTGCAAGAATTAGATGCTTTGTTTCCAGTGAGGACTTAGAGAAACTTGTTCATGCTTTTATCACCAGCAGGGTGGATTACTGTATTGGACTCCTCACTGGCCTTCCCAAAAAGACAGTCAGACAGTTGCAGCTCATCCAGAACGCTGCTGCCAAGATTCTGACCAGAACCAGAAAATCAGAGCACATCACACCTGTCCTCAGGTCTTTACACTGGCTCCCAGTTACATTCAGAATAGATTTTAAAATATTACTACTTGTCTATAAATCAATAAATGGCCTAGGACCTCAATACATTACAGATATGCTCACTGAATACAAACCTAACAGATCACTCAGATCATTAGGATCATATAAACTAGAAATTCCAAGGGTTCAGTCAATGCAGGGTGAATCCGCCTTCAGCTACTAATAGCGCCCCCTGCTGCTGGAATCAGCTTCCAGAAATGATCAGATGTGCTCCAACATTAGGCAGGTTCAAATAAAGACTGATCTGATTTTTTCATTCTTTTAAAGCCTGTTTTAACACATTTTAATCTGTTTTTATTTATTTATTTTTTTCTTATACTTGTCTCTTTTATTCCTGTTTCTGTAAAGCACTTTGAATTACCATTGTGTATGAAATGTGCTATATAAATAAACTTGCCTTGCCTTGAACAAAGCGGCAGTAAATATTAACATATTCATCTAAAAGTCACTCTCAGCAGTGTAGGATGCTTGTTATTAATATACTTGTTCGTGTATAGCTGTAAAGGTTTAATTGAAGAAATAGAGAATATGTCAAACAAAGTGTTTTTGCCGACTGTTTTTATCAAGTGTAATTATAAAAACAGAGTTCATTCATTTTTACCATTAAAGGCTGGCTATATTCACACACTGTTGCCACACAACAGTGCTTAAACCCCTTATAATCGTGATTTTTGCATAATAGGTCCCCTTTAAAAGCCATTATAACTAACATAGACCATGAAGAACTGAAATGTTCCTAGTTAAACCAAAATGCTTCTACTATGGCATCACTTTACTTTTTAAAAGTGTTCCTGAATGTTTTGCTCAAGGGGAGCACATTTACTCTCCTGAATGACCCTGACAAACCCTTCAGTACACGCTGACTCATGTTGTAAGCAGCGTGCATCATGATCTGCTTTGTGATGCAGATGACAAAAATGACTATAATGAAAAAGGAAGTCATTGTAGTCATGCATAATTAAATGTTTCAAGTTTTATTTCTGTCCCACTATAGAAAAACTAAAGCGAAAATGCAATGTTTTGTTTCCCCCCCCCAAAGTAGCTCATACTGTTGTTTGAGTTTGGGGCAGGCCCAAACATGGCCAAAAAAACAAAACAAAGTACAATACATGCGTAGGATTTGGACATGCTTCTCGTGTGTTATGTTTAGCATCTCTTTTGAAAAAGAAGTTAATTCAATGCACGGTGGCGCAGTGGGTAGCACGTTCGCCTCACAGCAAGAAGGTCACTGGTTCGAGCCTCGGCTGGGTCAGTTGGCGTTTCTGTGTGGAGTTTGCATGTTCTCCCCGTATTCGCCTGGGTTTCCTCCAGGTGCTCCGGTTTCCCCCACAAGTCCAAAAACATGCGCTATAGATGAATTGGGTAGGCTAAATTGTCCGTAGTGTATGTGTGTGAATGAGTGTGTATGGATATTTCCCAGTGATGGGTTGCAGCTGGAAGGGCATCCGCTGCATAAAACAAATGCTGGATAAGTTGGCGGTTCATTCTGCTGTGGCGAACCCAGATTAATAAAGGGACTGAGCCGAAAAGAAAATGAATGAATGAAAGTTAATTCAAGTGTATTATAAGTATACTTCTTTAAAACTAAATATAATCATTCGTTTATTCTACTTTTTATATACACTTCTCGAAAATCTACTTCCTTTTCACTTTCAAGTGTACTGTTAGTCATGGTATACTTCTTTCAGACTGAAAAGGAAAGTAATATTTTATGCTCTTCTCAGAAATATACTTAATATTGCACTTAAGTATACTTGACTTACTATTACATACTCCCTAGGTTTCAGAGACAAGGCTTAAGGCTAGTCTGAGACTAAACCGCATGTTTAAGTTGTCTAAATTGAAAATAACTTGCAGTGACATATCTTAAAATACATCAGTGTCATTTTGTCTCAAGATGCACACTAGTAATGTGAAGTGAGTATGGGTTTATCCACACTCGAAATTGGTCCTCTGCTTTTAACCCATCCAAGTACACACACGGAGCAATTAGGGGTTTGGTGCCTTGCACAACGGCACTTCAGCTAGTTATTATAACTCCCCCATCTTTAAATCGTGCTGGAAATGGGAATCGAACCAACAACCTTTGGAGTACAAGTCCAACTCACTAACCATTAGGCCACAACATGTATTCTTGCAGACTAACTGTCAGTGTAGGCCTACTTCAAATGCGTTAATGATTAGCTAACTTTGCTAACTAAAAGTATTGTGTAAGAACTAATTTGGTGCTAGGTATATTTATAAATATTGTAATTAAATTATAGTAAATTAATAACTGTGTATTTGGTGTAGTTTTATGTGTTAAAATGAACTTAGTATACTTTACGTGCAGTGTAAAAACATTCTTTCTGCCTTAAATGTTTTAGTTGAATCAAATTAACTTTTCTCGTCATCTCAGCTTACATAAAACTTACTGAAAATATTAAAGTTAAACTTTGTATAACTTAAAAAAAGTTAGTTGAAACCGGTTTAACTTAATATACAAATATTTGTTGTCTACACTTTTTGTCATTAATTTTGTTTTCAGTGTATATGCCTGCATGTGAAAGTTCAGTACATGATATTAAAATGTCGTTTATTAGTGTTAAAAGCACATAAAAACGTATCATGAGTAAAAATATGCTGAATAATAACTTAAGCTTATTCCAAATTGGCTACTAAAAATTGCAAACTTCTTCAATAGCAATTTATACCTAGTGATTTTTTACTCAAGTATACTTGCTGTATAACACTAGAAAACCACTAATTAACTAATAGTACACAAATAACTTTTTATTTCCCAAAGGTTGCAGGTTTAAGTCCCGGCACAACCTGGAATTATTGGTAAGAATTGGAATTGTTCGTTGTGTGTGTTAAATTAAATTCAATTAAAGTTTATTTGTGCACTTTAGAGTGTACGACTGTTTCCACTTATAGAACTTATTTACTAAAAGTGGGCCCAAGCAGTATTCAAGTACACTCAAAAAATTACTTTTGCTGCTTATTCAAACTACTTATTTAAAATGAGTTGAAACAACACAATTCTTACGTATTTTTTGGGACAACTAAATTTTTTATGTTCAATCCACTTAAATTTGTAAAAACTATGAAGTTAACGTAATCGATTTGTGTTGTGACAACATGGAGGAATTGTGTGTACAGTGTACAACAAAAAATGCTGGGTTTCACACAATCTCTTCATCTTGTCTCAATGCACATCGATTAAGTTGTCCCTAAAAAACTCCCAGAGAACTGTGTTGTTTCAGCTAATTTTAAATAAGTAGTTTGAACAAGCAGCACAAAGTGTATACACAAAAACAAAACAAAAACGTTTGTTTGTTTAAACTACATATTTAAAATAAGCTGAAACAACACAATTCTTGAGTTCTTTTGGGCACAACTTAATTGTTTTGTGTTCAGTTCACTTCAATTTGTAAAAACGTACAAGTTAACTTAATTTCTTCGTGTTGTCTCAACACAAATCGATTGTGTGGGCATTTTTAAACCAAGCATTTTACAGTGTACTAGTACATTGATGTACAAGTAAAATATACTTCTGCATTACTTAATTATACTTAATAAAATGAACTTCTTTCTCGTAAGAGATGTTCACCGCTCGCCTCACATTTTCTGCTCTTAATGATCCTGACTAACTCTTCTTCGTGTCAACAGCACGTATCATAAACTCAGCCTCTGCTTTGTGATTGATATTACAATAATGACTACAATGAGGTCATTATTTGTAGATGTAAAAAATTTAATTTGTGTATCAAGCTTAAATTCTGTTCCACTTTGAGCACCAAAGCACTTCTTTTTTTCCAGCAGCCTGAACAATCGCATGAGTGAGTTTGGGGCAGGCCCAAAAAAACAAATAGAATTAATGACTACACTGTAAAAAACAATATTCGTAAATTAGCAATTTTCCATATTTTGTGATTCAATTTTTCAATTTTTCTCCATTTATTTATGCTTTTGACTTGCATTATGGGACCTTGATCTTTCTTCCAACACATTTTAACCATGAAATGTTAAAAAAGTGACTTTTATGAACATTTGTAATGGTTTAAAGTGATGGGTTGGTGTTGTATATTACACTACGAAACCTTGTATTAAACTGCCAGTACATTTCCTGTTATTTTACAGACTTATTTCTCGACATATTATTTCTTATACATTATATTATTTCAAACTACTAAAATGTCAATAAAAGTCACTTTGTTAAATCTTAGAGTAATTTTCAACATCAAAATTCGACAGAGCAGAGATCAACATCCCATAATGCAATTCACAACCGCAAACAAACAGAAAACACTTGTGAATCTTGTGTATGAATTGAACTTTTCATGTCCTCTTGAGTTTTCTCTGAATGACCCTGACTAACTCTTCAGTAAATGATGACTCATTGTTGTAAACGGTATGCGTACAGTAATAAACTCAGCCTCATGTTCATCTCTCTATTTATTTGCATTTACATGCGCCACAAAACAGCAAGAATGAGTGTGGCAACATCATTCACTATCTCAATCTGCATGACCTCGCCTGTAAATCGAGGCTGGCATCTTCAGCTATATGGCTATACACATGCAAATGAGACTCCATTCAAACAAGTTTCATCTGCAGCACAAACAAAAGAGCTCAGTTTCAGCAAAACCCATATGTGCATTGTCATGACCATCAAAAGTATCAAATGACAAAAACCCAATTGAGGTAAAGTTGGTTTTATATTCGCACTTTCGTTCAGTGACAATTTGTGACATGCTACTTTGAATAGTGCATGTAAGTGTGACTTCAAAACAACGTTAGTTCTATTTAATTAACTGTGAACAACTTTGATAGTCATCGGCTGCTAATTTGATTTTACTATTTAGAACAGTGGTCTCAAACTCAATTCCTGGAGGGCCACAGCTCTGTAGATTTTAGCTCCAAACACCTCCAAATCACACCTGCTTAAAAGTCTCTAGTAGTCTTGAACACCTTGATTAGTTGGATCCGTGTGTTTAATTAGGGTTGGAGCAAAACTGTGCAGAGTTGCGGCTCTCCAGGAATTGAGTTTGAGAACCATGATTTAAAATTTGCGAAGACTTTTCTGAAATTATATATTAAAAAGTCAGAATGTGCAAATATAAAATCAACTTTTCCCTTAATAAAAACTGACGGAGGTAAATTTGGTTTTATTTTCGCACGTTCGGACTTTCTCCTCAAT
>CAIGQV010019082.1:1054858-1095471 GCA_903798115.1 Danio jaintianensis | reverse complement strand
GTCAATTAAATAGAGCTAACGTTGTCATATTTAAATGCGATTTCAGAACGAATATTCAAATTAGCGTGGTACGTTAAACAATGTTGCGACCGTTAAAATGAACGAACGTGCGAATATAAAACCAACTTTACCTCAATTAAAAACGGAGAGGTCTCGTTTTACCTCATACAGCTCAAATTTACGCCAAAAAAACACAAATAAAGTGAATCCTATTTGCTTCAAATGAGAAAACACCCTTGAAACTCTCTTCTAAAGGTATATAGTCAACTCAAACACCGTTTGCTTCTGCAAAGTTCAACATTCCACACATTCTGCTTTTCCTTCACAATCCCCACTACCACACAGAAGATATGCTTTCCTTCCTGGAAATCCCGTTCACACACCCCTTTTGGAAAACAAGGGTAATAAAAGTGCCTCGCGGGCTCCTAAATCAAGACTAGACTACAACTTTTCTAGTCTCCCAGCAGCGCATATGAAGAAGGGAAGTTAAGTAACAGTTGCTTCGTCTTGCAGCGGTTATCTAACTCTATCGGATGCAACAGCAAAAAGAATGCAAATGTAAACCATGAGAGAATGTATCACACAAATGGAGCTGGCTTACCTTTAGTAAACAGCCTTTAATTACAGCTGGCGTGTGGTTTTAAAGCATCGGATTCCTCTAGAAGGCTTACAGATGAGGAGAGCGAGCAGCGGAGGAGGAGACTTCCTCACCGCCGGATCAACATTAACATGATATCGTGGCTCCTCCTACTTCTACAGGCCACGCCCCCAGCGCTCAGGCCTTCTGAAGCACCTTTGTGCATTTAAAAATAGTTTTTGTTTTGCGCTTCATTGTTTAGCGTTACGTCAGTCGATTCGGAGATAGAAACCAAATCATGTTGAATAGATCTTGCAAGGAATGACTGCAATGATATGTTTAATATGTGTAGATTTGTACCGTGTGTAGTAAGCATCTAGTTGCTGTAATTAAATTACTTTTTCACTAAAAAGAAATCTAGGGGGATTACTGTTTCTTTTTAGGTTGTTTAATTACAGTTATATTTCCCTTAAAGGAGTTTCCGTTATGAGTTTGAATTTCCCTTATGAGTTTGAACACAAAAGAAGATATTTTGAAGAATGTTGGAAACCTGTAACCATTGACTTGCATTTGTTTTTGGTACTATGGAAATCAATGGTTTGTTTGTACTTCATTGCATAGCGTTACATCAGTCGATTCGGAGAAACCAAATCATGTTGAATGGTTCTTGCAATATTGCTGGTAGCAAAGGAATGACTGTAATGACATGTTTAATATGTGTAGATTTTTACTGTGTGCAGTGTTGGGTGTAGTTAGTTACAAAGTAACAAGTTGCTGTAATTAAATTACCTTCCCCTAAAAGGGAATCTAAAGGATTACTGTTCATTTTTAGGTCATTTAATTACAGTTACTTATTCATTCATTCATTCGGCTTAGTCTCTTTATTCATCAGGGGTCGCCACAGCGGAATGAACCGCCAACTTTTCCAGCATATGTTTTACACAGCGGATGCCCTTCCAGCTGCTACCCAGCACTAGGAACATACACACTCAGAAACACTCACTAAGGCCAATATAGTTTATTCAGTTCACCTATAGCGCATGTGTTTGGACTTGTGGGGGAAACTGGAGCCTCCGGAGAAAGCCCACGCCAATACGGGGAGAACATGCAAACTCCACACAGAAATGCCAACTGGCCCAGCCGGGACTGGAACCAGCGACCTTCTTGCTGTGAGGCGACAGTGCTAACCACTGAGCCACTGTGTCACCTACAGTTACTTATATTTCCCTTAATGAGTTTGAACACAAACAAAGGTGTTTTGAAGAATGTTGTAAGCATTGACTTGCATTTGTTTTTCCTACTGTGGAAGTCAATGGTTACAGGTTTTCAGCTTTCTTCAAAATATCTTCTTCTGTGTTCAACCATTGAGGGTGTGCAAATAGTGAGTACAGTTTTATTTTTGGGTGAACTATCCCTTTAAATGCTGTGAATTCCTTTAAATTCAACAGTTCAATGTTAGTTCAGAGAAGCAAAGTAATACATATTTTGCAGAATAATTCTATTTTTCAACCAAATAAGAGCATTCTTATCGTTCATCAAGACAATTGCATATGCTTAAGAAAGAAAAAAAAA
The DNA here is from genome assembly GCA_903798115.1 of Danio jaintianensis. Classification (NCBI taxonomy): domain Eukaryota; kingdom Metazoa; phylum Chordata; class Actinopteri; order Cypriniformes; family Danionidae; genus Danio; species Danio jaintianensis. Next base: position 1,093,322 of record CAIGQV010019082.1, on the reverse strand, counting down.
ATGGACAAACTAGTTCATGGTAGGCTGCACGGTGGCGCAGTGGGTAGCACGTTCGCCTCACAGCAAGAAGGTCAATGGTTCGAGCCTCGGCTGGGTCAGTTGGCGTTTCTGTGTGGAGTTTGCATGTTCTCCCCGTGTTGGCGTGGGTTTCCTCCAGGTGCTCCGGTTTCCCCCACAAGTCCAAAGACATGTGGTATAGGTGTATTGGGTAGGCTAAATTGTCTGTAGTGTATGAGTGTGTATGGATGTTTCCCAGTGATGGGTTGCGGCTGGAAGGGCATCTGCTGGATAAGTTGGCGGTTCATTCCGCTGTGGCGACCCCAGATTAATAAAGGGACTAAGCCGGAAAAGAAAATGAATAAATGAATAGTTCATGGTAATATAAGGAATAAATTCAGAGCAGCTGAAGAGTTGTATAAAAATAATACTTATTTATTTTTAATATATTTATATGTTATTTTCCTCTGATATTTTGCATAATGACTTAATTTTTCAACTAAAGAAATTTTTATTTGTTTGGCGGTTATGTTTTTTACCAATATATTGTAAGTATTAAATTATTTTGAAACGTTTTGTGTTTTGATACACATATTAATTAAAGTTTAGGGATTTTAAAAAAACAACTAAAATGTAAAGAATTAGAGTTTAATTTCTACATAATTTATAGATTTATGTGGATTTTTAATACTGAGCCAAGTAATTAAATTTCTTATCAAGTCACTAAGCTACTTTTCAGGCAAAGTAATTAGAAAAGTCATTTAAATACAAATTTAATTAATTACTTAGTAATAAATTACTCTTTTGAAGTAACTTGCCCAACACTGACTGTGTTTAATATCAGTGATGTGAAAATAACTGGATTATTCTGTGTGATGATGAACTGTTTTGGGAGTTGATGTGAGTTTAGGTGGAGTTTTGCAGTTTAGAGTACACACACACACGCACTCGCACACGCACACACACACACACACACACACACACACACACACACACACACACACACACACACACACACACACACACACACACACACACACACACACACACAAAAAGTGCATAGTTCAATTCAATTCAATTCATCTTTATTTCTATAGCGCTTTTACAATGTAGATTGTGTCAAAGCAGCTTCACATAGAAGATTATAGTGAATTGGAATGGTGTCCGTTCAGTTTTTAGAGTTTAAGTTCAGTTCAGTGTGGTTTAATTTTCACTGCTGAGAGTCCAAACACTGAAGAGCAAATCCATCGATGCGCAGCTCTACAGGTCCCGAACCATGCAAGCCAGTGGCGACATAGTTCTCTGTCAGGCTTAAAAATAAATATTTTTACACCCCAAACCATCACAGATTAGATAGAGTGAAGATTTAGTGAGAATTTTCACTAACACTCACTTAGGAGAATATTGTGGTTTTTCACTGTATAGCTGAAACAAACCTAGTTTATTTATACCCTTCTTTTTATTTATTTCCCCTATTATTTTTTTAATAAACTAAACAATTGATAATTGTTTGCTTTCAAATTTACCCTCGTGTGAAATCTTTATGAGTTTCTTCTGTTGAACACAATAGAAGATACTCTGAAGAAAGCTGGAAACCTGTAACCACTGACTTCCATAGTAGAAAAACAATTATCATGGAAGTCAATGGTTACAGGTTTTCAGCATTCTTCAAAATATCTTCTTTTGCGTTCAACAGAAGAAAGAAACTCAGATAGGCTTGTGACAAGTAAATGATGAGTAAATGATGACAGAATTTTCATTTTTGGGTGAACTATCTCTTTAAATAATGCAATGTTATGGTTTATATATATATATTTTTTCTTATTCCAAAAAGAATCATAATAATTTGATGTTATATAAGGAGTTAATCTTAATAAAGACTGTTTTTAGCACATATATATATAATTTGGGCCCATTAGCTAATGTTAGTTGTTTACTATTAACTAAGAATAAACAATGCTTCTACAACATTTATTAATGATAGCTCAACGTTTACTAATACATTATTAAAAACTTCAGTGTTGTGCTTGCTTACATTATTTAATACACTGGGAGTTATAAAAGACAAACAATGAGTTTAGAAACATTTTCATGTACTAACTGTAATGAATGTATTGTCCATTGTGTGCTCATGCTGCAAAATGCATTAACTAATCACATTAACTAATGGCACCCTATTGTAAAGTGTCACCCATATTTTGTCTGTTGTATATATAGATAAACACAATAATTTGCTTCAATAATTACTTAAATCGTAATTATTTGCAATAAAAAAATGTAAATACATTCGCTTTGTTGTTACTGCATACGTTTACAAATTAACCTATCTTAAAAAATTATGTTTTCTAATCATTTTAATGTACATTTTACATTTAGGTTCTACCTTATCTAATTGTATTTTGGCATATTATTTTCCACTATTAATTTCCCTACTGTGTATGGGCATATCTGGCATTAAATATATAGTCTTAATACTACCATTCATTCATTTTCTTTTCGGCTTAGTCCCTTTATTAATCTGGGGTCGCCACAGCGGAATGAACCGCCAACTTATCCAGCATATGTTTTACGCAACGGATGCCCTTCCACCTGGAACCCATCACTGGGAAACATCCATACACACCCATTCACACATATACACTACGGACGATTTAGCTTACCCAATTCACCTATAGCGCATGTCTTTTGGACTGTGGGGGAAACCGGGGCACCCGGAGGAAACCCACGCGAACATGCAAACTCCACACAGAAATGCCAACTGACCCAGCCGGGGCTCGAACAAGCGACCTTCTTGCTGTGAGGCGATTGTGCTACCCACTGCGCCACCGTGCTGCCCCTTAATACTATCATACAATAAATAATTACTATTAAAATAAGTTCCATTTCCATTATCGCGATGCTGCCACTACATTTATCAACACAACAGCTTTTAAAAGTCTCTTACTTTAAATAATCAATGAGGGCTTTTATTTTGAAATGATTATTTGTCGCGGAAGCAGCGCAGTTATTTATCTCTCATTCTCAAACGTCACTGCTGTTTTCATGCGTTTTTCCTCTGAAGATAAATAATAATACATTTATTAATCGTCTATGGCATGTAGTTCTGCCGTAAGAGCTTTATTAGGGGTCATATCTTTGTTTTTGTGTCTACAGGAGCTGTGTTGTGTTGAGTTGTGCTGCTTGTTGTGATATTTTTGTGTACCGCTGAACACATGAGTGTGTCTCTGGTTGTGATCAGACTCGAGCTCGCCGATCAGTCTGATTCTCCGCAGGGTTTTCACTACTGCGCCGGTGAGTTTCACTCCTATACTGTTACATAACCGAGATACTTACTTTGTCTACCATGGTACAGTCATGGTACTGCATAAAAGCTGATTATCATAATGGTACTGTGGTAAAAAAATCAAGCTACCATGAAATAGGCCTACTTTGAAATACTGAGGTAAAGTTGGTTTTATATTACCACATTCGTTCATTTTTAAACATTGACAACTTGTGACATATTGCGAATAATACTTTTCTGAAATTATATTATAATAAGTCAGAATGTGCGAATGTAAAACCAACTTTACCTCATGTACTTTGTCTACTATGGTACAGTCATGGTAGTGAATAAAAGCAAATTATCATAATAGTACTGTGGTTAAAAAAAAAGGAATTACCATGTCAAGGTACCATGAAATAGGCCTACTTTGAATTGAGGTAAAGTTGATTTTATATTCGCACATTCAGAGTTTCTTCTTAATAATATAATTTCAGAAAAGTATTGTTTGCAATTTTTAAATATGGAAATCATATTAGCAGCTAATGACTATCAGTACAACATTGTTCACAATCAGTTAAATAGTGCTAAAGGTGTTTTGAAGTCATACACTACCTGACAAAAGTCTTGTCGTTGACCCCAGTTGTAAGAGCAACAAATAATAACTTGACTTCTAGTTGATCATTTGGAAAAGTGGCAGAAGGTGGATTTTTCTGATGAATCACCTGTTGAACTGCATCCCAATCATCGCAAATACTGCAGAAGACCTATTGGAACCCGCATGGACCCAAGATTCTCACAGAAATCAGTCAAGTTTGGTGAAGGAAAAATCATGGTTTGGGGTTACATTCAGTATGGGGGCGTGCGAGAGATCTGCAGAGTGGATGGCAACATCAACAGCCTGAGTTATCAAGACATTTGTGCTGTTTATTACATTACAAACCACAGGAGAGGGCAAATTCTTCAGCAGGATAGCGCTCCTTCTCATACTTCAGCCTCCACATCAAAGTTCCTGAAAGCAAAGAAGGTCAAAGTGCTCCAGGATTGGCCAGCCCAATCACCAGACATGAACATTATTGAGCATGTCTGGGGTAAGATGTAGGAGGAGGCATTGAAGATGAAGCCAAAGAATCTTGATGAACTCTGGGAGTCCTGCAAGAACGCTTTCTTTGCCATTCCAGATGTCTTTATTAATAAGTGATTTGAGTCATTGCAGAGATGTATGGATGCAGTCCTCCAAACTCATGGGAGTCATACACAATATTCATTCTTTCTCCACTGCACCATGACTTTATATTCTATACTGGACATTATTTCTGTTAAGTGACAAGACTTTTGTCTAAGCAAAGTCAGACCTTACTGTTCTAATTAAATAATTAAAAATCAAGGCATGATCATATTTTATTTTGGTGAAATAAGCGTAATCTAGAGGCCTTTGCCTTTCATATAAGCCTCTTCTGATACCAAATGATCAACTAGAAGTCAAGTTATTATTTGTTCTTCCTAAAACTTGGATAGGCGACACGACTTTTGTCAAGTACTTACATGTGATTTCAGGCCGAATATTCAAAGTAGCATGGTAAACAATATAGGGAGCATGTCACAAGTTGTCATTTTTTAAAGATAAACAAATGTGCAAAGATAAAACCAACTTTACCTCGATCTACTTTGAAATGGCATGTAAATATATAGTACTAGAAGTGACCACAACTATGACCGTTTATTTAAATCAAATGATGATAGTAAAAATAAATATTATTATTACTTTTAATGCTTAAATATCTATCTATTGAAAATAAAAAATTGGAATAAAATATATTATTCTTAAGGTTACGTGTCATATATGACACTAGCATTACCATCTGATGAAATGCACAGAAAGGATGATCCAAACCAACAATGTAATGCTAAAGATAGTGGATAATGCTAAATGTTTTTTTTAATGTTACATTATGAATACTTATTAAAATAAGCTTTTACAAATGAGAGTAATAGAATGTAAATACTATGACACTTTCCCAGTCAAATATAGTACAAAAAAACCCAAAACATTATATATATTTAAAATGAGATATGTTTTTGTGTGTACTATATTTGGCTGGATAACTCATAGAATTATATCTATATATTCTATATTGTAGTCTATTCTATATATACACCAAATACTGATTAATTAAGATTGATATAATGTTGGTAAAACATTGGTATTGTGTCTACAAATTAATATAATATTTTTTGTTATTTTATGCAACAACAAAAAATGCTATAAATGGCAACGTTTTTATTTTATATTTGTAACAAATGTGATCAGTATAAATTAAATTAAAATATACATCGTAAATCCACAGGATCGGTAATTGGCCATGTCTCTCTCTCTCTCTCTCTCTCTCTCTCTCTAAATATATATATATATATATATATATATATATATATATACACACACACACAGTTGAAGTCAAAGTTATTATCATTTAATTATTTTACAAAAAAATCAGTCCTCCTGAATTATTAGGCCCCATGTAAATTTCTTTCCCCAATTTCTGTTTAATGGAAAGAAGATTTTTTCAGCACTTTTCTAAACATAATAGTTTTAATAACCCATTTCTAATATCTGGTTTCTTTTATCTTTACCATGATGACAGCACATAATATTTGACTAGATATTTTTCAAGATACTAGTATTCAGCTTAAAGTGACATTTAAAGGCTTAACTAGGTTAATTAGGCAAGTTAGGGTAATTAGGCAAGTCATTGTATAACAGTGGTTTGTTCTGTAGACAATAGAAAAAATATTGCTTAAGGGGGCTAATAATATTGACCTTAAAATGGTTTTTAAAAAATTAAAAACTGCTTTTATTCTAGCCGAAATAAAACAAATAAGACTTTCTTCAGAAGAAAAAAATATTATTGGAAATACTGTGAAAAATTCCTAGCTCTGTTAAACATCATTTGGGAAATATTTGAAAAAGAAAAATAATTCACAGGAGGGTTAATAATATTGACTTCAACTGTAAATGTAGCTGAAAAAACTGATTCACATTGGAATGAAGTGTCACAATGAACCGAGAGCATTCAAGCACTGGTTGTGTTGGAGCTCGTTTCTAGAATCTCTTTGAGGCCTTTATGTTGCTGTTTTTCCACTGGTGTCACAGCTTTTCCTCTCCTGTGTCCCTCAGTGTCAGAGATGTCTGAGGACGAGATGAGAGAGAAAGCTCTGGGTTCTGCCAAAGCCACGCTGGGTGGCAAAACGGACCTGGAGCGAGGAGCAATCCTCCACCAGCACCTAGGCAGCCGTGTCATGAGCGACATGGTGATCGAGACCTTTCAGCCCAGCACAGGTTAGTAGACAAGTGCCGATATTAATAAAACTAAGGAGATGGTTATTGATTTTAGAGAGAGAGCACAAAACAAAACTCATCTCACATTAATTAATGGGGAGCAAATTCAGTCAGTAGCAAATTATAAATATTTGGGTGTGATGTTGGACAATAAACTTAAGTGGGACGTATGGACTGACTGTATAAGAAAAAAGCTTCAACAGAGAATGTACTTGTTAAGGAAACTATTGTCTTTTAATGTTGACAACAAATTGTTGATGATGTTTTATAGTGGTTCTATTGAAAGTATTGTGTCATTTTGTGTGATCTGTTGGTACGGAAATGCTTTTGAGGCCCAGAAGAGGTCACTGTGGAAGGTGGTAACAACAGCCAGTAAATTGTTGGGAGTAGTATTGAGAATATATACAAAGAAAGATTATTAAATAAGGCTAACCTTTATCATACATCTTCAAATTGTTACCATCAGGTCGTCGATATTGTAATCTCAGATGTGTAAGAAATAGGCCAAAATTATCATTTATACTCTTTTAATAAGTTTTTAAATTCCTCCTCTCTTAGTGGAAGTTGATTGTCCGTACACTGGATATTTATTTAAAGTAGTGCTACCATGGTACTTTGGGTTTTTAAAAATGATTTATTTATTCATTCCTTCATTCTCCTTCGGCTTAGTCCCTTTATTCATCAGGGGTCGCCACAGCGGAATGAACCGTCAACTTATCCAGCATATGTGCCCTTCCAGCTGCAACCCATCACTGGGAAACACCCATACACGCTCATTCACGGACAATTTAGCTTACCCAATTCACCTATAGCGCATGTCTTTGGACTTATGGGGGAAACCGGAGCACCCGGAGGAGACCCACGCCAACACGGGGAGAACATGCAAACTCCACACAGAAATGCCAACTTACCCAGCCAAGGCTCGAACCAGCGACCTTCTTGCTGTGAGGCGATCGTGCTACCCACTGCGCCATCGTGCTACCCACTGCGCCACCGTGACACGCCCTACTGTCATCATGTCATCTTGTTTGTTAGAAATGAGTTTTCGAAACTATTTTGTTTAGAAATGTGTTGAAAACGTCTTCTCACCTTTAAACAGAACTTGGGGAAAAATATAAAAGAATTCAAATAAAATAAAAACAGAAGGGCTATTAATTCTGACTTCCACTGAAAATGTGTCCCACTACATGCTGAAATATTGACTGAAATTTCTGTCAGCTTTTATAATACAGCAATAAGACTCCAGTAGATAAACAATTGAACTAAACTCACAATGAGAACTACAATAATAGTCTTAGCTGTAATGTTAATTTCTTAGTTAATGCCTAGTAACACAATAAAATCATAGTCGTAATCTGATTGCAAGTCAATAATGAGTTAATTGCTAATAAATCTTGTTCTTTAAGTAATATTAACATATTAACTGTAATAATCTGGCTTTTTTTCCAATGTTGATTTAAATCCTGAATTTAAGTGTTTAAATCCTTCTGATTTGTTTACTCTGAACATGTATATACAATAAAACAATACGTAGTTTTGATCATTAATAGTGCTGTCAAATGACTAATAGCGATTAATCACATTCAAAATAAACGTTTGTATTTATATAATGTTTTGTGTACTCACTGTGTATAAATATTGTGTATACAATACACACAAAAATACAAAACCAAGATATTTACATATATATTTATATTTATTGGTTTTAGATGTATTTTATTTATTAATATAAACAAACATTTTTGTAAATATATATGATCCCAGTTGTAAGAGCAACAAATAATAACTTGACTTCTAGTTGATCATTTGGAAAAGTGGCAGAAGGTAGATTTTTCCCATGAATCATCTGTTAAACTGCATCCCAATCATCACAAATACTGCAGAAGACCTATTGGAACCCGCGTGGACCCAAGATTCTCACAGAAATCAGTCAAGTTTGGTGGAGGATTTATCATGGTTTGGGGTTACATTCAGTATGGGGGCGTGCGAGAGATCTGCAGAGTGGATGGAAACATCAACGGCCTGAGGTATCAAGACATTTGTGCTGCCCATTACATTACAAACCACAGGAGAGGGCAAATTCTTCAGCAGGATAGCACTCCTTCTCATACTTCAGCCTCCACATCAAAGTTCCTGAAAGCAAAGAAGGTCAAGGTGCTCCAGGATTGGCCAGCCCAATCACCAGACATGAACATTATTGAGCATGTCTGGGGTAAGATGAAGGAGGAGGCATTGAAGATGAATCCAAAGAATGTGGATGAACTCTGGGAGTCCTGCAAGAACGCTTTCTTTGCCATTCCAGATGACTTTATTAATAAGTGATTTGAGTCATTGCAGAGATGTATGGATGCAGTCTTCCAAGCTCATGTGAGTCATACACAATATTCATTCTTTTTCCACTGCACCATGACTTTTCTGTTCAGTGACAAGACTTTTGTCTAAGCAAAGTCAGACCTTACTGTCCTAATTAAATAATTAAAAATCAAGGCAAGATCATATTTTATTTTGATAAAATAAGTGTAATTTAGAGGCCTTTGCCTTTCATATAAGCCACTTTTGATACCAAATGATCAACTAGAAGTCAAGTTATTATTTGTTGTTCCTAAAAATTGGATAGGCGACAAGACGTTTGTCAGGTAGTGTGTATATATATATATATGTTTTTGCAGCTCAGGTCAATATCATAATAATACCATATACCGTGATAAATGCTTCAGCAATTAATCGCAACATGAAATTCGCTACTGTCTAGGCCTCAGTCCAAGTTACTTACGTACGTTGACCCCCAGTTGGCCAGTAATGAGTTAAGTGACTGTTTTTAATTCAGGAGCTGAGGAAGGTAAAGAAGGTGATGTCAGCGGCAATGCAAAAGACCAGACAGATGTGGACATGACACCAGACTCCCCCTCCAAACAGCTGCCGGACCAGATCTCCTTTTTCAGCGGAAACCCATCGGTGGAGATCGTCCACGGCATCATGCACCTCTACAAAACTAAGTTAGTACTGTCTAGCTATGCATCTATGCTAATACCCTCTAATTTTTGTTTACTAGGGCTGCGTATCGATTCCCATGTCCTGATTCGATTCGGTTTCACAAGCTCACAATTCAATTCGATTTTTGATTCAATTCTCAGTTCGATTCAGTGAGTAAATATAAATGCTATTGATATTTGGGAAAATAAGCTGTGAACACTTTATTACAGATACATAAAGGTCCCGTGAAGTGCTCTTTAATGTGTATTTTTCTATTCGATGTTTGATGTAATCTCAACTGAAACACAAAGAGAGGGTGGGACAAAAAACAGTCATGTAACAGTAATGTTTGGTTTTATCACAGCTCTGCCAATGAGAGTGGTTGAGCTCAAGCACATCAAATGTGAAGTGTCTTGAAGGGGGCGTGGCATGTCAGATACAAGATTTGATTGGTCACGATTTGGTGAGAAACAGAAGTATGAGGTCACGCAAACAAAACGTTATCCATTTAGGCGGATGATAAACTAGAAGCTTTACATGTTTATATCATCTCCTAAATCTCCTGTTTTGGAGTGCACTAGCTTATAGATATCCTAAGAACTAACAATACTGATACTAATGTCTAAAAAAACGTCATTTTAAATTCACGGGACCTTTAAAAACAGAAGCCACCTCTCTATTAAAGCAGATCCACAGATCGTTTTTCTCATTCATACTCACAAATGTTTGCGTGAAATGTGCATATGGACGTTTTCACAAATAAATCATGCATCAAAATCAAAAACTCTCCTACTTAAATGTATATTTATTCTAAATGTACAAAAAAAACCCCACAGAAACGCCATAATCATGTACGCCCGCAGCCTTATAAGCATGCATAAAGAACCCTACATATAATTAAATATGTTATTTACAGGGTGGGTGAAATGTAACTAGACATTTAAAATGTATAATACAGTGTAATTAGAAGTCACTCTTTTTCTTTTGTTTTGGTGCCATAATTGTCTTTGTGGAAAACCCTTATATGGAGCTGGTTTGGGCATGTAATACGCAAATTAATAAGCTCGTACACACAGACGCTCATTTTAAAGACTCCAAGTTCACTAGCAGAAGAACGAGTGTAAGAACAATCTCGTGTGTACGCATGTGAATTACGAGTATAAATATGATGTGTGTATATATAATTTAATATGTGCATATAAATACGAAAATTGTACGCAATTATTAGTGAATAAAACCCAGTGTCTCTCCTTGAATACTCATCAAGAGCACTTTAACATGTAAGTATTTGACTGTTCAAGTTGCAGTAAAACACAAAAGTGAAGTGAATTCAGTACAATGCTGCAAGTGTTCCTGTCACAGAACAGAGTCTGTTTTGGATTCCATATTTGTGGGAATATTTTGACTGGACAGTATGATATCAGGAAGCAAATTTGGAGAGAGGAGGATTTGATTGGGAAATGTCCACAAGTCATGACTCGAACTCTGCAGTGCAGTTATATGTTGGAGCAGTGCCCACTAGGCTATATCGGTGCCTACTTTTTTTTTTTTTTTTACTGAATTACTGAAATGTATTTAAAGGTGCAGTAGGTGATCTGACAAAATGCTTACTGTTAGCATGATAGCTTTAAAAATACAATCCCTCCCCTCCCGTCCAAAGCCACGCCTCATGAAATCACTAACATGCACCCCAGTGGCATCACTTGTAGAAGAAGTGCAGCAAGGAGGAGCTGGAGCTCAGCTCTGCCCATGTGGCTCAGCAGTGAGTACCACTTGGGTAAAGATGACAGTAGACAACCCACTAGATCATGTAATTTGCCAGTTAGAAAACTTTATAGTACTTTATAATACTACAATTTCCAACGAAAAACTGTATTATATCTCATATTATATCTCATATCTGTCATAATGTGCAATATTTCATGCATGCAAGGATCGCTGGTCTCTCTCTCACACACTTTGTCCTAAAACGACTTTGCTTAGCAAGCCATATGCAAGCCATATGCTAAGCCATACTTGCATGCTATTTCAGACAAAATATTCAAAGTAGCATGGTAAACAATATAGTGTCACAGGTTGTCATTGTTCAAAAAATGAACCGATGTGAATTTAAAACCAACTTCACCTCAGTAAAGCAGGCTAGGCGGAATAGCGCTATTTACTCATGTTTTGTTGTTAAACTAAATAAAAATCTACATTATCGATGCTGTAAAAGGACCTTATTAAACTGAAAATAGTCACATCAATCTCTCGCCGGAAGATTTCAGTGGCTGAACAACACTTCCGTGCATATAGCCCATTCGTAAAACAACTAAATCTACAGAAGCTTTGCGTGAGTAAAATAGTTTTAAGACATAACATTACCTGTCTAAAAGAAATACTTCAGCCATGGTGTTGTCTTCCTCCAGCATGCAAAAGTAACTCCAATAATGATTCAGGATTTTAACAAGTTTTGATTTAGTATTTGCTTTTACCACTGTGCACGCGCAAACGGCAGATCTGTCTGCGTGAACAGGGGTGCGCAGATGTACAGATCTACATTTGTTGACAGACAGTTTGAACTACTTATCAGAATTATGGGAATTATCGGCCCGACAAATTTAAATTGGACGAACATTTTTTAGTCATATGCCTTACCCAGGATATAAAAATACATTTAGATAATTTACTTTAATCATTATTATTGGAATGTGAAGAGACTTTCAACCAGCACAACAAAAAATGTTTCTGAAGACAATCACCTACTGCACATTTAGTACTTTATATAAAAGGCTTTTTTGGTGATGGCAGCTTAAAGACGCCTTTCATATGGAAAATGAAGTCACATGAATTGCTCAGGTGTGAGTTTCTCACAGACTTCAACAGAGTGTAAAAATCCTGATGGTTCTGTGGGTCTCGTCCATCAAATCTGATCTTTATTTTATATTTTCTATTGGATTCAAGTCAGGTGATTGGCTGGGCCATTCTACAGCTTTATTTTCTTTCACTGAAAGCATTTGAGAGTTTCCTTGGCTGTGTTTTGGATCATTGTCTTGCTGAAATGTCCACTCTGGTTTCATCTTCATCATCCTGCTAATGTAGATGTTGAACTGAAGCAGCTAATATTCGTTTACAATGAGGAAGGGCAGAGGGTTGCTGAAGAACTACTGAGAGATTTCAGCTGCTGTCTGGGCTTTCCATGCCTTTCTATACCTCCCTTTCTTCATGTGTTCAATACTTTTCCCTGTGTCATTTAATTTTATTACACATGACTTCTTTTGTAAACTTATTAGTTTTGTTTTCTTTGCAAATATGGATTTCTGTGGTTGTTACCAACATCCAGTGAAAATTTCAAGTCAACAGCACCTTTAGAAATATGTTTTCTGAGAAAAATGGTGACGTGTTCAATACTTATTTCCCCCACTGTATGTTTACAGTTGCACTACATTGAAAAATAATGGCATTATTATGTATCAGCCAGCACTACAGCGCTTCCACTGTACTCTTGCGCTGGGGAGCTGAATCCCACATTTAGAAAACCCCTACACGAAATGTATTAAATAAATATTTACAGCTTTTGAAAATTTACATAAAATAAGGCCCAGTCATATTTATGTACATGGTACTTGATAAACTGTTCAAAGAAACACTGTCTTTTAGTCTAGTCTTTTAGAACAAAAGACACCATGTTGCATTGTTTGACCTGTTATCTATGTGTTGTGTGATGTCACGTTGCAGTAAGATGACGTCACTAATGGAGGATGTGAGGCGCAGTGCAATGCTGTGTATCCTCACGGTACCCACCACCATGACCAGCCATGACCTCATGAAGTTTGTGGCTCCCTACAATGATGTCATGGAGCACATGAAGATTATCCGGGATTCCATGCCAAACCAGTACATGGTGCTGGTCAAGTTCAGGAGTCAGGTGAGTTAGTTATGTTATGATTTTTGACATGTGCACACTGTATGCAAAGAAGTTTCCCCCCTGTTTGCACAAGAGACAACATACATGAGAGACAACGTACATGTAATGCTGCTTATGTTCATCTGGCAGTAAAATGACCCATTCCCATTGCTAAAACATGCAATCTGTGGCTGAGAGAATGATGTGAGGACTGATGGGTTGTTGGAAATGTAGAATTGTAGATGACCATAGCCACTTCATTTTACGAACAACAACAGGTCATTCTACATGTCATGTTATGTAATGTCTACGTCATTACATGGTCCATGTCTTCTCAATGGGATTAGAAAAGTTCAGTATAAGAAAGATCAGGCCTCTTGTGATGGAACATTCAGCACAAATTCTTGTCCAGTTAGAAAAGCCTTGCAATAGACCAGCTTAGAAATAACAAAGGATTTGAAATATAGGCTGGACTATAGCAATGCTCAACTGGCTGGATTTTAATCGTGCAATCAAACCTCAACAAATTGTTCAAAATGCTGCTGCATGACTGGTCTTCAATGAGCCCTAAAGAGCCCCCCATCATACCTTTCTTTATCTCACTGCACTGGCTGCATTGACTGGTTGCAACCCAAATCCGGTTAAAGACAATGATGCTTGCTTACAGATCAACCATAGTACCTGCACACTCCTATCTTCACATGCTCTTACAAGTCTACACCCCCTCCAGAAAAGTCTGTGGTCTGTAAATGGGCACTGCCTCGTGGTACCACCACTAAGATGCGAAAAATCACTTTCCAGAACCTTCTCATTCACTGTAGAGCTGCGCAACGATGGATTTGTTCTTTAGTGTTTGGACTTTAAGCAGTGAAAATTAAACCACACTGAACTGAACTAAACTGAACTTAAACTCTGAAAACTGGACTGACACTGTTTCAATTCACTGCACTCTTCTATGTGAAGCTGCTTTGACACAATCTACATTGTAAATGCGCTATAGAAATAAAGATGAATTGAATTGAATTGAATTGTTTCTTTCTGGTGGCCAACCCCATCCTAAAAACTGAATTCCTGACAATATTCAAGAGACTTCTCTTCCCTTCTTGCAATGTAAACGGTGCATGTCAATGTAGGCAGTGTTTATTCCTTTGGGTGACAGGAACCCCCCCCCACCGCAACATAGTTTGGATTCTTCCTGTTTTTTTTCTCCATTTCGTTCAAATGATGGAGTTTGGGTTTCTTCCCAGTGTCACCTTTGGCTTGCTAAAGGCCCCAGTATACTTCAAACAAAATCAAAGAATGAATATAAATGATGTCATTTCAAACGAAATCCAGTCAAAAGTTCTTTTTGACTTTGTTTTGGTAGTTCGAAACAAACTATAGGGGGGAATACCTTGACCCCTCAAATTTGACAGAGGGAGCCATCACCTATATGTCCACAATGCAGTGTGATTGTCACATCCCAACTGTGACTTGCATTCCAAGTGCTCAAGGGTTGGGGCTTTACATTTAAATCCATTTCAGATGTTCTGCCAGTAGTGGCCACTTGTGCATTGTAATCAATTATGTACATCAGAGTAAACAAGATGCATGGAAGTTATCGGGTGAAGGGCATAAAAATTTGGACAGGACTGCAACTTTGGTCTTGGATGAGCTGCCCAGAGGTGTTGCAAACATGGCTGCGAAGTAAACAGACTTACTTTGATGCGGTTTCCTTGCAGCAGATCTTTGTTTGTGTGAAACTCTGAAATGTCTTGCTCTGGTTTTGGCCGTATACAAAATGTCATAAAAGCCATTTTTGCTTTTGAACTCTTAGTCTATTAATTGACTGTGAACATAAGCTAACCAGAACTATTATTTTAATTAATCAAAAGAATAATAAATAACAAATACAAGTGTGAATACACTCTAAAAAGACACTTTAAGGGGACCTATTATGCCAAAGTCACTTTTATAAGGGGTTTAACAGTTGTGTGGCAACAGTCTGTGACTATAACCAGCTTCTAATGTTAAAAATGTATGATTTTAATTTTTTTATAATCACACTTGATAAAAAACAGAAACACTTTGATTGACATTCTCCCTTTGTACGTGTCATCAGAGGGGGAAAGCCCTGCCCACTAGTGATGATCTCTCCCTGATTAGCATAGGACGTTAGTCTTGTTTTTGAATCTGCCACTATGCTGACACATAGGCATTTGTAGCTCCGCCCTCTTTTAAAAAGAGCACAATCTCATTTGAATTTAAAGCGAGTTAAGTGACCAAAAATGGCACAATTAGGATCAAAGTCTAAAAAGGGGCAGTTTCAAAGAGTTATAAAACATTATTTGTGTTGTATTTTGAGTTGAAACGTCACACACACTTTAGGGACATCAGAAACTTATTTTAGATCTTGTAAAAAGGATGTTATTAATCTTTGATAATAACAAATTTGACAATAATGAACTTGTGGAAGGGCACTTAAGCTTGTTTTATGAACTGTGCTGACCCAGTTGTCTTACTATATCTACTTTTATAGCACAATTTGCATTTTCCTCATATTGTGAGGTTTGCAACATTGACTGTGTTTACATGGACATCAGTAATCAAATTATTTGCCTTAATCTGAATAAGACAATAATATGATTAAGGTGTTTAGATGAGTTGCTTTTGAATGTTCCTTTCATGATCCCGTTTTACATGTTATAGCACATAGATCGAATAACGTCATTGCGTCACCGCGCTATCCACGTTTCCTCCGGAGTTTCATGTCATTTCTGGTGTTTCATTTTTAATTTTTCGACTTTAACTGCAGTTCGGCAGTTTCACTTTTATTCAGGAATATTTCATGCATGCCCCCCATGACAAACTGAGGTATTGGATGCGAGTATGAAGTAAAGACTGGTGGAAAAGTGTTGTTTTAATGGAATTTGATACCGCACGTCGTATGAAAAAAAAAAAACCTCAGGATTTCGCGATGCGGGTGTCTGGTCCTTTACTGACTCGGTAGGTGCAAAGAATAGTCTCAAACAGCCGTGTGTGTATAGACTATCCTGTCGCAAAATGCGGCAAAAATCCTACACGACGTTAATAGTTAGATTGCGGTGTTTACATGTCTGTACTGCACTTCAATAATGCCACTGAAATAGGCATACTCCACATGTCTTAATCCAATTTCTGTTTAGATCGATTATGACTTTAGTCAGATTAAGGTCATCAAAAATCTGTTTACATGGTAGACTCTTAATCAGAGTATTGTCTTAATCATATTAAAATCGCATTATTGGTGTCCATGTAAATGTTCTAATTGATTCTGTTACTTTTCTGTTTAGTATTGTAATGCTGCTTTGAAACAAACTAAGTTCTATAAAATGCTATGAAAAAAAGGTGACGTGACCAAATAAAAGGTCTCTATCTGTCATTCTTTTTATTATTATAAAATTTTAGCCATTTTTTTGTTTCGAATTAGTTTGGTCAGGATCTGAAAAGTCTGCACAGTAGTCCATCTTCCTGTCTATCTGTTGCCTGCTGCACAAGATGATCTCCCTCTTGATCTGACTAGACACATTTTTTTCCATATGATTTGCAAAATCAACTCATGCAAATTATAACTCGCTGTGGTTTGATGTGCAAAGTTCAAAAATTCATTGTGTTTTTTAATTCTGTAGGCCGATGCCGACAGCTTCTACACAACGTGCAACGGCCGTCAGTTCAACTCCATTGAGGATGCCGTCTGCCAGTTAGTCTATGTGGAGAGAGCGGAAGTCATCAAATCTGAAGAGGTAAGGCTTTGCTACGTGCTAGTTAGTGATTTTTACTAAAGAAAGAAATGGTCGCATTTGTCTAAATCAGGGGTGGGCAAGTCATTTTCTCACATTAGGCAAGGCAAGTTTATTTATATGGCACGTTTCATACACAATGGTAATTCAAAGTGCTTTACATAAACAGGAATAAAAGAAACAAAAAATACAAGTATAAGAAAGTAAAAACAAAGAATAAAAATGATTATTCATTCATTCATTCATTTTCCTTCGACTTAGTCCCTTATTTATCAGGGATTGCCACAGTGGAACGAACCAACAACTATTCTGCCGTATGTTTTGTGCAGCAGATGCCCTTTCAGCCGCAACCCAATACTGGGAAACACCCATACACTCTCACATTCACACACACACTCATACACTAAGGCAATTTAGTTCATCCAATTCACCTATAGCGCATGTGTTTGGACTTGTGGGGGAAACCGGAGCACCCGGAGGAAACCCACGCCAACACGGGGAGAACATGCAAATTCCACAGTGAAATGCCGACTGGCCCGGGACTCGAACCAGCGACTGAGCCACTGTGCCTAAAATGATTAAAAACAGATTAAAATTTGTTGAAACAGATTTTAAAGGAATGAAAAGAAAAACAATAGTGCAATCTGTCGGATGTAGTGCAGTGCTCATTCAGTGAAGGCACAGCTAAACAGACAGTTTTGAGTCTTGATTTGAATGTGCCTAATGTTGGAGCACATCTGATCATTTCTGGAAGCTGATTCTAATTCCATTACTGAAAAACGAAATAAACTAATATAACAATTATTAATAAATAGAAGAAATCTGACTGTCTAGGATTTCGAGATCACTGAATTTATGCCAAGCAAATTTTGTGTATCTTGCGCATTTTTAAACAAAATTTTCTGCATATTATGGGCCTCAGGACACTGTTCTAATTCCCCTCGCGCCACAGAGCACCATCTGCATAGTTTTACATTCAAAAACATTATACTGTAGTATTGTAAATAGAATGTGCTTGTTGGATGTGCAAAGCCTCGAGGTGTCAATACGCGATTCTCATCTGGTATGTGATCCATGTTATGTGACGTTATTGCAACATGCATTCAAAGCCTGTTTGAACTAGGCCACGTGAGCTGCATCAATCACAAAACCTCAATATGTTGTATGTATGCATCTGTCATCATAAGAACAGCCTTCACTCTCTCTCCCTCTCTCTCACACACACATACGCATGCACAGACATAAGCGCACACGTTCTACATTGTTTCCATCGGCATGTTCAAATAGAGTGGAGGAACTATGACGTCACCTTGTAGGCCAATCGGCTGCTAGCATAAAACTGGTTCCCAGTTCATTACACTTACACGTTTTGTCCAACCGGATTATCCTCACACGAAAATACATCTTTTAGCACTTTTGAATCTTAAATGCAAACGCAAGTATTGAAAAGCTAACATTAGGCTATAAACGGACTACAGTGCCTTCGGGACGTCAGCACCACCCTGCTACAAAAAACTTTTCAAGCTTATTTTTAGAAATATGGTCCACGACAAATATTTAATCTCTCGGTTTATTATATTATAATCCACGCTATATATTATAAACAAATATATACGCAAAAACCCATCTGTATAGACCTACGTGCCTTTTGTATAGTTTTCTTAACGTGGGAAATACATTACAGTTTTGCTTTACGGTTGTTAAAGTTTTAAAACTGTACGTATAAATGTGCCTACATAGTATTATCATAAGACATTTAAATAAGTGTATCGCTCGCGTGCATACAGCTCGCTTACCTTGGTAATAGACGACAGAAATGAGGTGTGAGGGACGAGTTTCTATGCCTGCAAGTTCCATCATGGACAAAGAACAACATTCAATATTCTTTTTTTTTGTCACGAAGTACAGCGAAAAGCAGCCCATACAGTGACATATGCTATAAGTTTTAAGGAGGAGTGTAAATATTGCAGTTATGACAGAGTTAAATGTGTTCAGATGAAGAAGAAAATGATGAAAAATCTATTGATCACATTAAAATGACAGTTAATGTTTATGTATTTATTTAAATTTTGTTTTACATGAACATAGAGCGTTTAAGGGGTAGTTCACCCAAAAATTAAAAAGGACTCACAATTTACTTTTCCTCAAGTGGAGAGATTTGTTATTCTGTTGAACGCAAAAGAAGATTATTTTGTTTTTAGTAAACATGGTTATCAACAATGGTAGTAACAGTATTCTTTAACATTGACTTAGTTCAATGTCTTTAGTATGGGTGATAACAATATCAAACAAATAAAAAATTAAGAAAAGATGATGAAAAATCAATTGATCACATTAAAATGACAGTTAATTATGTATTTTTACAAATGTATTCACACATTTGCATTACTGAGAGCAGGAAAGAGACAGGCTGCAGTGGTAAGCAGTATCTTCATAATATCGTTTAATTAAAATAAATGATCAACAAATTAATCTGTCATGACGGTCTCTACAAGTCAAGGCATTGTCTACACACAATATGAATTCCCAATTAGAAAAATACTTCAAACTATAAAATACTATTTATGAAAATACTTAAATAACAGACAAATCCAAAAGTCCAACGCAAGCGAGCTGTGTTCCAGATCAGTTCAGCTCGATGACGTATGTCTCCGACACCGCCCTTAGTCCCATTTAGCAACTTGATAGCAACCGTCTTTTTAAAGAAGCGTAACTGATTAAAAAAATCAAGAGTGAGATGTAACTGATGTGTTTTATGTCATAGAATAAAACTTGAAATTATCTTGAGTTTGTGTTAGCCACAGGGTAAAACTCTAAGGTCTAAGGGTAAACTCTAGCTTCTCTCTCTTTCTCTGTGTTTTCTTTATATAAATTACAGAGACCAATGGTTCTCGTGGTCAAAAAAGAAGAAGAATGAATTAACATGTGTAAGTCTGTGTATACTTTTAACAATTTAATAATTTTTTTTTATAAATGCTGCAAAATTTGTGTCATTTTAATTAGCATAAATCTGATTTTGTTGTAACGAAAAAAATAATAAAAATAAAAAATTGTTAGTTGACGATTCATTCTGTAGTGGAAAATCTGTTTATGGTGCTTCTACAACCAAAATATATAATCAGTCAAATGCATGTGTATAAAAAATGTAAACTAGGCCTGTTTAACTATTTTTCAATAGTTTTTGGACAATTTTGATGAATGGTTTTTGATCCACTTTATATGTTGACTACTATATATGACTATATACAGTTGAAGTCAGAATTATTAAACCCCCTGAATTATTAGCCCCCCTGTTTATTTTTTCCCCAATTTCTGTTTAACGGAGAGAAGATTTTTTCAACCCATTTCTAAACATAATAGTTTTAATAACTCATTTCTAATAGCTGATTTATTTTATCTTTGCCATGATGACAGTGCATAATATTTGACTAGATATTTTTCAAGACACTTCTATTCAGCTTAAAGTGACATTAAAAGGCTTAACTAGGTTAATTAGGTTAACTATGCAGGATAGGGTAATTAGGCAAGTTATTGTATAACGATGGTTTGTTCTGTAGACTATCGAGAAAATATATATAGCTTAAAGGGGTTTATAAATTTGACCTTAAAATGGTTTATAAAAAATGTAAAACTGCTTTTATTGTAGCCGAAATAAAACAAAGACTTTCTCCAGAAGAAAAAATATTATCAGACATACTGTGAAAATTTCCTTGCTCTGTTAAACATAATTTGGGAAATATTTAAAAAAGAAAAAAAAATTCAAAGGGGGTTTGATAATTCTGATTGCAACTGTATGTTGACTACTAACTCGAATGTGAAAAAGCGATATTTGACAAACAAAAATTTTATTTGATTAGTACGAGATTTGAACTGAACATTAAAAATCATCTGTTAAACCTGCTAAACTATAATTACTAAAATGGAAACTAATTATCTAAAAACTAAATAGAAATGTGTTCACAAAACAAAAACTAAACCAAAGCCATTAATGAAACCAACTAAAATAAACTAAAATTTATAGCAAGTTTAAAAAACAATATTGAAATAAAAGCTCATTTTAAAATGCAAAACTATAATAACCTTGACTGAGTAAATCCAGGCCAGAAGGAGACAACAAAGATATAAACCTTGTTCAGAAATGTACAATCTTAAAGGAAAACTAAGAGAGATGAAAAATGAAAACCTGCTATTTTCTAGGTTTATTTTCCATCTGTCTTAATACACAACCAATTACAGAACAGTCAAAATTATCAACAAATTATCAAAACGCAAGATGCTAATGGTCTAATCCGATTTAATAATGTATGCTAAGCTAAAAGGCTAAATGTATTTAAAATGGTGAAACTCAACTGTTCAACTCTAGGGGAGTAAAATGAGCCTATTTCCAAATAAGAAGTGGAGTGTTCCTTTACGGAGGTATATAAGAAATAGTGAAATCATAGAAAAAACATAGTTTGCACCCTCAGAATTAACAGTAAAAAAGATTTCGCAAGATACATGTTTGTATCAAAAGAGTCCATATTGGTACATTTTATTACCTAAAGAAGTGTACATATTAGTAGCTAAAAAGTAAAAATGTTTTACATGAACATAGAGCGTTTAAGGGGTAGTTCACTAAAAAATTAAAAAGGACTCACAATTTACTTTTCCTCAAGTGGAGAGATTTGTTATTCTGTTGAACGCAAAAGAAGATTATTTTGTTTTTAGTAAACATGGTTATCAACAATGGTAGTAACAGTATTCTTTAACATTGACTTAGTTCAATGTCTTTAGTATGGCTGATAACAATATCAAACAAATAAAAAATTACAAGTTATATATATGCACACACAAACAAACACACATATACAAATATATACATACATACATACATACATACATACAGAAACCTGTAATTATATATAAGTATAAAAGGAAAAAACTACATACTCACTGGCTTTATTAGGTACACCTGTCCAACTGCTCGTTAACACAAAATTCGAATCAGCCAATCACATGGCAGCAACTCAATGCATTTAGGCATGTAGACAAGGTCAAGACGATCTGCTGCAGTTCAAACCGAGCATCAGAATGGGGAAGAAAGGTGATTTAAGTGACTTTGAACGTGGCATGGTTGTTGGTGCCAGACGGGCTGGTCTGAGTATTTCAGAAACTGCTGATCTACTGGGATTTTCACACACAACCATCTCTAGGGTTTACAGAGAATGGTCCGAAAAAGAGAAAATATCCAGTGAGCGGCAGTTCTGTGGGCGCAAATGCCTTGTTGATGCCAGAGGTCAGAGGAGAATGGCCAGACTGGTTCGAGCTGATATGCAGAAGAACGCACAACACGCTGAACCTTGAGGCGGATGGGCTACAGCAGCAGAAGACCACACCGCTCAACAACATGAAAGCATGGATCCATCCTGCCTTGTATCAACGGTTCAGGCTGGTGGTGGTGGTGGTGTAATGGTGTGGGGGATATTTTCTTGGCACACTTTGGGCCCATTAGTACCAATTGAGCATCGTGTCAACGCCACAGCCTACCTGAGTATTGTTGCTGACCATGTCCATCCCTTTATGACCACAGTGTACCCATCTTCTGATGGCTACTTCCAGCAGGATAACGCGCCATGTCACAAAGAGTGAATCATCTCAGACTGGTTTCTTGAACATGACAATGAGTTCACTGTACTCAAATGGCCTCCACAGTCACCATATCTCAATCCAATAGAGCACCTTTGGGATGTGGTGGAACGGGAGATTTGCATCATGGAATCACCGACAAATCTGCAGCAACTGCGTGATGCTATCATGTCAATATGGACCAAAATCTCTGAGGAAAATTTCCAGTACCTTGTTGAATCTATGCCACGAAGGATTAAGGCAGTTTTGAAGGCAAAAAGGTGGTCCAACCCGGTACTAGTAAGGTGTACCTTTTTTAATAATGGAGTTTTAATAATAGAGATCAAACTATCATCTATTTGGTTCCAATGAAGAATTGTTGAAATCTTTGCTCTGTTAATAAAGGCAGTGGATTGCTCCAGTCGAACAATGTCTATAAAATAGTAGAATCATTGCTGTATTGACAGGAGATTAGGAGGGAACCAGGAAAAAGAAGATATTTTGAAGAAAGTTGAAAACCTATAACCATTGACTTCCATAGTATTTGTTTTTCCTACTATGGATGTCAATGGTTAATGATTTTCAGGACGTAAGTTTAATTTTGGGTGAACTATCCCTTTAAGTGACCAGGATAACCTTTTTTGATGTTGCTGACTAGCTGTTTCTGCTTAAAAACACACACACGCACACACACACACACATAAACAAACACACCATGTCTAAGTGAGGAATATAATTATCCCTTACTTAAAGGGATAGTTCACCCAAAAATGCCCTAAACTTAAATCAAGAAAGCTGAAAACCTGTAACCATTGACTTCCATAGTAGGATAAACAAATACTATGGAAGTCAATGGTTACCGGTTTTCAGGACACAAGTTAAATTTTTGGGTGAACTATCCCTTTAAATCACCAGGATTAACCTTTTTGTTGTTGTTGACTAGCTGTTTCTGCTTAAAAACACAAGCACACACGCACACACGCACGCACACACACACACACACACACACACACACACACACACACACACACACACACACACACACACACACAATGTTTCTAGCACTGATTTGCATGCATAACAATAGCTTCAGTGTTCTGGAATGTTTTGAATGATCTGAAACTCTGTGTTATAAACAGGGGGCCAGTTTACCTGTGATGGATCTGACGGAGCTGCCCAAGTGTACCGTGTGTTTGGAGCGAATGGACGAGTCCGTCAACGGCGTGTTGACCACTTTATGCAACCACAGCTTCCACAGCCAGTGTCTGCAGAGATGGGAAGATGCATCGTGAGTGCTGTCATTCACAACCAAAGCATTTATAAACAGCATGGAAAATAAATATATATATGTTTAAGATATTTTTAACTATTAAAGTTTATTTAGGCTTAATCTATAAATGTTTGTAACCACTTCAACTCTGCTGCATGTTTAAGTATATATATATTTTTACAGAAATGTACCTTTCTAACTGAAAAAAAAGTGCCCTGGTCACATACTTCGGAGTAGATTAATAAAACTGAGTTTTAATAGTCTTATTTTACAGAAAAACGTCTAAATTTGAAGATGCATGTAAAACATTGCATATTTATTATTGTATTTTTTCATAATTATGTGATAAACTGATAAAAAGTCAGATTTTGTAACTTTGTTTTGTAATTTTTTTCCCCCTGAATCTATAATTTATAGGTTACAATTAATATAATAATTATTTATTATCTGTAATTATTATATATATTAATTATAATTATCTATAATTTATTTGGTTTCATTTTATTTATTTTTATAATATATACATATAATAACAAGCCATGGTCGACCCGAGCTCAAACTAACCTTGTCGTCGTCTTGGTCAACAGCCACAAAGCCAAGAAGAACAAAATCTGCTGTGTCCTGTTGTTGTTTTACGAGCCCATCTAAGAGCGTGAGCGGTTTCACTTTCTCCAGAAAGCTCACATGCGCGTCTATATTTGAAATAACGAACTTCTTGAGCTGATAATAATAACGTGCGCTTGATTATTAAAGTGCTTCTGACAGCCGATCCTTTCAGAAACGGACAAACGTGAGTGAAGCGCGAAAAAACAAAGGAGAAGCTGGAAAAACAAAGGAGCAAATGACTCTTTCAGCAACCTAAAACATGAACAAACTGCCATGTTTAACTATTATCATCGCCTTTTGGACTATTATGAACTCGGAATGACGGAATTACTTTCTAACAAGAGGTTACATGTGCTGGTGAAGATTAACGTTAAAGATACAGATGAGAGGTTTGCACTGACTGGGCTATATTTCGTGGTGTTTTTGAATAAATAAGGACTAAATGTATGTTGTGTGTAGTTTTTCTGTAATTTGTAACATATCGGAGACTGTTAGGGTCTGTATGTGTTCATATATGTTGCATTTGTTTATTTATTTTATATAATTGCAGACATTACAGTAGGCTATTTCGCACTGTCATTGATCTGCAGTTATACAGTGCATCCGGAAGGTATTCATAGCGCTTCACTTTTTCCACATTTTTTTAATGTTACAGCCTTATTCCAAAATGGATTAAATTTATTTTATTTCCTAAAAAATTCTACACACAATACCCCATAATGACAATGTGAAAAAAATTCTGTTGATTGGACATGATTTAAAAAGGCATACACCTGTCTATATAAGGTCCCAGGGTTGACAGTGCATGCCAAAGCACAAACCAAGCATGAAGACAAAGGAATTGTCTGTAGACCTCTGAGACAGGATTGTCTCCAGGCACAAGGCTGGGGAAGGTTACAGAAAATTTCTGCTGCTCTGGAAGTTCCAATGAGCACAGTGGCCTCCATCATCCGTAAGTGGAAGATGTTTGGAACCACCAAGACTCTTCCTAGAGCTGGCCGGCCATCTAGGCTGAGTGATCGGGGAGAAGGGCCTTAGTCAGGGAGGTGATCAATAACCCGATGGTCATTCTGTCTGAGCTCCAGCATTCTTTTGTGGAGAGAGGAGAACCTTACAGAAGCACAACCATCTGTGCAGCAATCCACCAATCAGGCCTGTATGGCAGTGTGGCCAGACGGAAGCCACTCCTTAGTAAAGGGCACATAGCAGCCCGCCTGGAATTTGCCAAAAGGCATCTGAAACTAAATTCTCTGGTCTGATGAGACTAAAATTGAACTCTTTGGAGTGAATGCCAGGCGTTACGTTTGGAGAAAACCAGGCACCGCTCATCACCAGGCTAATACCATCTCTACAGTGAAGCATGGTGGTGGCAGCATCATGCTGTGGGGATGTTTTTCAGCAGCAGGAACTGGAAGACTAGTCAGGATAGAGGGAAAGATGAATGCAGCAATGTACAGAAACATCCTGAATGAAAACCTGCTTCAGAGTGCTCTTGACCTCAGACTGGGGCGACGGTTCATCTTCCAGCAGGACAATGACCCAAAGCACACCTCCAAAATATCAATGGAGCGGCCTCACAACAACTCGGTAAATGTCCTTGAGTGGCCCAGCCAGAGCCCAGACCTAAATCCTATTGAACATCTCTGGAGAGATCTGAAAATGGCTGTACACTGTCGCTTCCCATCCAACCTGATAGAGCTTGAGAGGTACTGCAAAGAGGAATGGGCCAAAATTCCCAAAGACAGGTGTGCCAAGCTTGTGGCATCATATTCAAAAAGACTTGAGGCTGTAATTGCTGCCAAAGGTGCATCAACAAAGTATTGAGCAAAGGCTGTGAATACTTCTGTACATGTGATTTTCAGGTTTTTTATTTTTAATAAATTTGGACATTTTTTTCACATTGTCATTATGGGGTATTGCGTGTAGAATTTTGAGGAAATAAATGAATTTAATCCATTTTGGAATAAGGCTGTAACATAAAAAAAATGTGGAAAAAGTGAAGCGCTATGAATACTTTCGGGATGCACTGCAATCAAATCCTGTTCATAGAAAGGTTAGTAATGAACATTTATACAGAAGTATTTATGTGTATAAAGCATCTGTTTTGTGAGAAGTGCTTCTCATACGATATGTGAACGACCCGTACAGCTTTACTTTGACATTTCCTCGAGCGAGAATGACATCGTCTGAAACTTTGTCGTACACCACGCTCAACAAAAGGGTACCATTGGTACCCTTTTAGCAGTGGAAACGCAAGCCTGATAGAGGTGACCCGTACCGTACTGTACCACTCAGTGGAAATGGGCCATAAGCTGCCATCACCAAAAAAGCTTTTTATATAAAGTTAAATACATTTCAGTAGTTCAGGACTTTCTCCTTCTGTCATTTTATTATTACACATAGCTCATTTTTCAGATTTTTTTGTTTTGTTTTATTTCTGTTTGTATTGTTTGGGTTTTTACCAAAATCTGCTTCAGTTCCATGTCAAGAGCTTCTTTAGAAGTAATATTCACAGGAAGAAACATGACATGTTTAATACTTATTTCCCCCACTGTACACTTACGGTAACATTAAGACGTATGTTTTCAGTTTGTTTTGTTCATGCCTGATGTATTTGATCCACACCCTTCTCATCACGTCACATTCTTCTCCCATGACGCATCAGTGCATGAACAATATTTTGCTCTCATCTGTTATTTTTGCACGTCATTTTCAACCTTTGCATCATAATGCTTCATTGGCTTGTGATGAAGCTTTTCTGGGCTGTTCTCTGTTCTCAGTCTTGTGTTTGCATGGAATTGTCATAGTTGACCTCTGACCTGTGAAATGAACGTCACAGTGTCACATTTCATGCGCACAATGAGAGTGCAAAACCACTGGCGTTGGGAGGATTGGGATTGGTTTCAGGTGATGAACAAATGTTCACGTAGGTCAATTGTTGAATGCGTACAAAGCGTTCACCTCTGATTGATATGAAGCGGGAGATTATAAAGGGCGGGACATTTTATTTTAGTCATCAATATTAGATTGGGCGTGGAAAGTAAGTCATGATATATTATTTTGGTGATGTAAATTTTCCTGAAAACTAGAACTGAAAAATTAGTTCTGTACTATTCAATGTTGTACTAATAGAAACACCATTAAAACTGTTCATTTGTGTTCTGTTTTCTACAGTTTTGATTAACGTAATGGTCCTGCGTGTTTGTAATTGTAAGAATTTTACTTAATTATTTATACGCTTGTTTTTTTGTGTGTGTTTTTGTTTTGTTTCTTAACTTATGTTTTTTTTGTACTGTTATTATTTACCTTATCACCCTGGCATTATATAGTTTGTTTTATTGTCATGTACACTGTAGTTTTCCGTATTTTGTGAATCGTGTTTTTATTTGTATTTTTCCCCGTTTATTTATGCTTTTAAATTGCGTTATGGGACCTTGATCTTTCCTCCAACAACTTTTAGGGCTCTATTTTAACGATCTAGGCGCAAAGTTTAAAGCGCATGGCGCAAAAGCATTAAGGGCGTGTCCGAATCCACTTTTGCTAATTTAAGGACGGAAAAATACGGTCTGCGCCCCGGTGCATGGTCTAACAGGGTTGTGCTTATTCTCTTAATGAGTTATGGGTGTGTTTTGAGCATAATGTGCATTAAACCAATCAGAGTCTCATCTCCCATTCCCTTTAAGAGTCAGTTGCGTCGCTCCATGGCGCATTTGCTATTTACATGGCGGACTTTGTAAATGGAAAAACTGAACGTTTCACTAGCGAGAAAACAGTTAAACAGAGCATCTGCAGCACGAGGATAAAGAACGAGCCTCCTCCATTCGGCCTCTTTACTTTACTTTTACTTTACTCCTTTACTTTCGTTGAGTAAGGAAACGGTGTTGTACGCACTCCACTAAAGACATCCATCCTACGTATTTAATTTCATTTGTTAAGCGCAAAGATAACTATTTCAAAATTTTTTTTTAATTCAGTTCTAATTTCCAGCAAACGAATAAATGAACAATAATAACGAAGTGTGGTCAAAAACTGAGTTCTATCCAAACACATGATCTATTCTTATGCCCCATGTGGTGATGCAGACGTCTCCAAAACCCGACAGGTGGACAAATCTAAACTTGTTTTTATTAAAACAAATATAAATATGCATATAACAAATAATACTGCTAATAATATTAACATTATACAAATGCAAATTGTCATAAACTGAAGAAGGCATGGAGGTAGGTCAGTGGCGCTGCCTATTGTAAGTTCCTCAAAATAGCAACACGCCAACAATGCGCCTTAGCACACCTACTTTTTAGACCGGAACACCCATGAGTCCACAAAGTGGCTCAATGGATTTGCTATTTAAACAACATGGCGCAAAGTGTGCAAATTACAGTTGCGCTGGTCTGAAAATATCGCGCCATATACGTCTTGTGCCTTATTGCGCCGGGTTTATGATAGGGCCCATAGTGTCACAAGAATGGATCATTTCTTCTAGTTTGCTACTAGTTATAGCACAAAATTCATGCAAATTAACACTAGAAGGTATGTTGAATACTTGTGTTATCACTCAATTGTGGAAAAACGTCAGTAAAACGGATTTTAAAAACATCAATTCTAACATTATGGCTGTTTCTCAATTCCAAGAACACAGAGAACAGACTCGTGTTCTCTTGGAAAGCGGTCTTGCCAGGTTATCTCGGAAGATCGAACTTGGGAGACCGCGAGAACAGAGAACCCGTCCTGTGAGAAATGAGATGCTGCGTTCTTCCTGATGGTCACATGACCTTCACACATTTTTAACAGAAAATTATTTAAACATTACAGCATTCATACAACGATTTATTGTTTTTCCTCTTTTCAATATATATATAACATGCACAAAAACCTTACAAATATACTTTGCACAATACAAATAAAGAGATGCTGCTCGCTGCAGAGCCACTTGGGCTCCATTGAGGGGGAGCTTGAGCTCTAGCTCCTCCTCCTATAAGCTGTTTTAATGCGTTCCCTCACCCCACCCCTAACCCCAACCCCCAGTGACATCACTAGTAGAAGAAGTGCAGCAAGGAGGAGCTAGAGCTCAAGCTCCCCCTTGCTGGAGCTCAGCTCTGCGCATGTGGCTCTGCAGTGAGTACCACTTGCAAATAAAACAGATTTTAATAGGAATTTCAGCAAATAAACACCCTTAATGTGTTTATGCCTTTATTAAGACTTTCATGTTAATGTTTACTTTCACCGTCTCATTTAGGTAAATTCCTGAGATAAATGACTTCTGGGACTTCTCAAGCAAGTTTTACGAGTTCTGCATCATGCGTCCTCGATATCAAGAACACATTCGGGAACTTTCACACGTTCTTGCGGTCTTTCGTTTTGGAACTGAACACAAGGACGCAAGATCGCTGAAGAATGCATATTGAGAAACAGCCTATATTTTACCTCAGGCATTCAGTAACCGTGACAGATGCCATTTAAAGCTTTCAGAAAAAATAGAATTATTAAGAAGTTATCATTAGTATTATTATCATATAGTTAGCTGTAGAAGACAAACTCATTAGCTTATTATTAATATTAATGATTAGTATTTCTGATTATATTTTTCTTCCTGAGAAAATCTTATTTACTTTAGTAGATTTTTTTCATACAAAATCTGCTAAAGTAAGTATTATTAGCCCCCTTAAGAAGTTTTTGATTGGCTACAGAACAAGCCACTGTTGTCCAATGATTTGCCTATTTAACCTAACTTGCCTTATTAAGCCTTTAAATGTCAGTTTGAACTGAATGGTAGTATCTTGAAAAATATCTAGTCAAATATTATGTACTGTCATCATGGCAAAGATAAAAGAAATGAGTTGGTAGAAATGAGTTGTTAAAACTTTAATGTGTTTTTATTTTAACATGCCCTGATGATTCGCTCATGTTAACACCACAGACATTTATGAAGAAATAATTGGTCTTTTTGATTTGACATTGTCTTGAATATCTCTAATAGTGTGCACTTCTTCTCCTGCAGGTGTCCTGTGTGCAGATACTGTCAAACTCCTGAGCCCGTCGAGGAAAACAAGTGTTTCGAGTGTGGCGTTCAGGAGGTAACAGACCTTACAGATGTCTCATTTATACTTTATAAAAGATGAATGATTATTGTAGATTAATTGTAATCGGCCAGTCACTTGCAGTAGTGGACAACTACAATACCTGACAAAAGTCTTGTCGTTGACCCCAGTTGTAAGTGGAACAAATAATACCTTGACTTCTAGTTGATCATTTGGAAAAGTGGCAGAAGGTAGATTATTCAGATGAATCACCTGTTGAACTGCATCACAAATACTGCAGAAGACCTATTGGAACCCACGTGGACCCAAGATTCTCACAGAAATCAGTCAAGTTTGGTGAAGGAAAAATCATGGTTTGGGGTTACATTCAGTATGGGGGCGTGCAAGAGATCTGCAGAGTGGATGACAA
The DNA here is from genome assembly GCA_903798115.1 of Danio jaintianensis. NCBI lineage: Eukaryota > Metazoa > Chordata > Actinopteri > Cypriniformes > Danionidae > Danio > Danio jaintianensis. The sequence continues at coordinate 1,062,179 of CAIGQV010019082.1, read as the reverse complement.
CATCAACAGCCTGAGGTATCAAGACATTTGTGCTGCCCATTACATTACAAACCACAGGAGAGGGCAAATTCTTCAGCAGGATAGCGCTCCTTCTCATACTTCAGCCTCCACATCAAAGTCCTGAAAGAAGGTCAAAGTGCTTCAGGATTGGCCAGCCCAGTCACCAGACATGAACATTATTGAGCATGTCTGAGGTAAGATGGAGGAGGAGGCATTAAAGATGAATCCAAAGAATCTTTATGAACTCTGGGAGTCCTGCAAGAACGCTTTCTTTGCCATTCCAGATGACTTTATTAATAAGTGATTTGAGTCATTGCAGAGATGTATGGATGCAGTCCTCCAAGCTCATGGGAGTCATACACAATATTCATTCTTTTTCCACTGCACCATGACTTTATATTCTATACTGTACATTATTTCTGTTAAGTGACAAGACTTTTGTCTAAGCAAAGTCAGACCTTACTGTTCTAATTAAATCATTAAAAATCAAGGCATGATCATATTTTATTTTGGTAAAATAAGTGTAATCTAGAGGCCTTTGCCTTTCATATAAGCCACTTCTGATACCAAATGATCAACTAGAAGTCAAGTTATTATTTGTTGTTCCTAAAACTTGGATAGGCGACACGACTTTAGTCAGGAAGTGTACAGTTAAAGTCATAATGATTTGCCCTCCTGTGAATTAGTTTTTCTTTTTCAAATATTTCCCAAATGATATTTAACAGAGCAAGGAATTTTTCACAGTATTTCCTATAATATTTTTTCTTCTGGAGAAAGTCTTTTTTTTTCTTTTTTCGGCTAGAATAGAAGCAGTTTTTCATTTTTTAAAACCATTTTAAGGTCAATATTATTAGCCCCCTTAAGCAATTTATTTTATTGCCTTCAGAATAAACCACTGTTATACAATGACTTGCCTATTTACCCTAACTTGCCTAATTAACCTAGTTAAGCCTTTAAATGTCACTTTAAGCTGAATTCTAGTGTCTTGAAAAATGTCTGGTCAAATATTATGTGCTGTCATCATGGCAAAGATAAAAGAAATCAGTTATTAGAAATTAGTTATTAATAGTTATTTTAGAAATGTGTTGAAGAAAAAAATCTTCATTCCATTAAACAAAAATTGGGGGGAAAAATATACAGGGGGGCTAATAATTCAGGAGGGCTAATAATTCTGACTTTGACTGTAAATGTAAAAAATGATATCTGTATCCAGATTATTTTTGCCTGTGTTTTTGTTTATTGTCTCTCATAACGCCCATTAATGGTTCATTTTGACCTTAACAATCCCGTGAAATTAAAATAAAAAATTGTAGATGTTAGTTTAGATGTTAGTCACTTCTGCCTAAGTGGATCAATGGTTTTTGTTCAGGTCACCTCATACTTTAGTTTCTTATCAAATCTTCTGACCAATCAAATGCTCTCTAGTTTCTGAAATGCCCCGCCCCCTTCAAGACACTTCTAATTTTCTTTTTATCTGATGAGCTTGAGCTCAACCACTCTCATTGGCAGAGCTGTGATAAAAACGAAACACTATTGGCTGTTTTTTGAAAAGGGGAGGAACTACTCCCCTTTTCAGAAAGTTTTTATAAGGGAACAAATATGGGAAGGGACAAATAAGGAAAAAATTATAGTTATATTATATTAGTGTCAAAAACATATTTAGCCTTTTCGCCATATCTAACTCACCTTTAGAGGTGAATTTTGTTTCTAAATGTATAACCGTTGCAGCATGAAAAGTGTATCACTTTTTTAATCTGAAAATGGACATTTATGCCAGGAAAATGTTTTTTAAAGCAGTTTTTATATTGTTATTTAGATGTAAATATATAGGTTTAATACATTTTGACTGTTATTAAATCATCAAGACTAAAAAAAAAGTCTGAAAAATGTAATTGAATTCTGTTAATTTCAGTCTATCAGCTGGGATGTCCCCCAGGGTTCTGTGCTTGGGCCAATCTTGTTTAGCATTTACATGCTGCTTTTGGGACAAATCATTTGTAAATTTATGTGCTTAAGTGACATAAAAGCCTAATTTTTGTAAGCTCAATGAGTCAAACACATAACTGTTATGTGTTTGTATTCTAGCAGCTTTAAAAAAATTAAAGAGCCCCTATTATGGGATTTTGAAAATGAGCTTCCATGCAGTGTGTAACACAGCTCTAAGTGAATGAAAAAATCCAGCTGAGGTTTAAATCTGAAAGTGCACAGTGTTTAAAACTATTGATTCTTTAACGAAATAGTTGACTCAGAGTCGAATGAATGAATCGAGTTGGGTTTGGATCTTTTGTTTGAACGCGTCTACATCGATACAGTACATCACCAAATATGTAGTTCCAGATCCAGTAAAACGTGAACGCGCCTTTGACTTCAGATACTAGCGGAGCGCGGGGGATCACGGGACTGATCATGACACGAAGATGACGATCACTGACTGATGGAGATTCGGCTGTGGGGAATAAAGAGTAAAAGTTCATTTTCACAACAACACCACAGTATAGCCAACCTAGTGCTGTGTTTGTTCCTGTCATATTTCTGATTTTTGATACAATAACCTACGCTGCAGCGTGGGATTCGTCGGCCATTTGCTAAGGAAGGAGCAGCAGACACTATTATGTATGGGACTTTGTCAGGGACTTTTTCAGTAACTGTTGCAGTTCATATGGACCAGTTTCTTCTTCCTCCGGATCATAATATGTAAGTGTAATTAAAATTGTTGCTTTGTTTTGTATAGTTTGCAAAATTTGTGTTTAATTGTGTGTTATAAGTTGTAATCGCCCCGCGCGGCTTGTAATCACTTATCTATTATAGATCAGTGCTTGTACTGTATCTCTCAGGTTAAATCTATTCACTAGAAGTTAAAGCTATTCACATATTGTGTCCAAAACCATGTCGAAAACGTGCCGCGTGCATCTTCCTTTACCGATTTAAATGCGTTTTGTGCTCGTGATCCTCTGCTGTTTGTTGCTATGGCCACCATCAGCTGTTCCTTACACACGCAGCGAGGTCAGTTTTCAAAATAGTTGAACTTTTGCCACTGTGTGGATTAATACTGAATGTGTGTCATTGTTATTACTTGGGGTTAGGGTTAAGAGTAGAGTAATATGCTGGTGTTTAACTGCATTGCTTTATTGCATTCCTGCATTGGGCTCTCACATACTCTCTGGTTGCTACTTCATAGCCGTGGTGGGTATTTCTCTCTGTCTCGCGCTGAACCTAGTCGACCAATCACAACACTGGGACATCGGACCAATCAGCGCAGATTAGCTTCGCGCTAAGGAGGGGTTTGGGGACAAATGAATTGCTGAACGAATCATATGGGAGTCGTTGGGATAATTAGGTAAAAATAAATGCATATTATAAGACAATGAAAGTGTTTATTGACCTTGCATGTATATGAGCCTGTTGTTGGAGACCCCCAAAAACAAAATATGACCATTTCTAATGCAAAATAGGGGCTCTTTAAATAGTTCTAATTTGTTTACAGATTATGACTTCGCTTCTCAGTCTCCCCAAGTGAATAATTTGCGTCTTATTTTTGATCAAATGTTTGACGTCCATATTAAAATCTCAAAATCAGAATTTTTTTCACCTCAGAAAAATTGTTAGACTCCGTCCTTCCCTGACGTTAATTAATTAATTAATTAATTTTAGTTTAGTTTATAATTCATTATTTATTTACTTCCCTAACTTATTTTTATGTTACTATACTAATTTATTTCTTATGTTGAGGCTTGATTACTGTAGTGCACTTTGTAGTGGTCTTCCTGTTACAGCAGATTCAGAATGTTTAGGTGCTGTAGTCTCGCATCTGCAAATGGACGTTTGTATATTATTAATTATTAATATCTGTTCTTCTAGAATCTGTGGATCTGTCTCATCTGCGGTCACATCGGCTGCGGACGTTACGTTAGTCGTCACGCTTACAAGCACTTCGAGGAAACGCAGCACACTTACGCCATGCAGCTGACCAATCACAGGGTCTGGGACTATGCTGGAGGTGTGTGACATCACAGAGCACCAGTTAGGATGATGAAACGTGACCATAAATAATTTTGCATTGCATTGACATGTGCAGTAATGTCCATTCAAATATATTAATTGCGGTTATTTGAATTGTAAGTATCGTTTTCAGAGAAAAATAGTACAATGTTGGAAGAAGTTGCTCAGTTTTCAGTATTCAAGATTTCGATATTTAAAATGAAACTTTGTACTTTGATAAAAATGTTTAAATGTAGTAAAGAATGTAGTAAAATATATATATTTGTGGAGGAAATTACCATAATTTTTTGAAAGAGGATGTTTAGTTAACAGTTAATAATAAAATAGCTTTTTTCTAATAGTTATATACTGTTTACACAAATGTATAAATGTAATCCTTTAAAAAACAAAACATATATTTTGAATTTTTTTAGTTAATCAAAATATTTTAATTATTTTTTGTTTTTAACTATTTGATAATATTCATTCATTCATTCATTCATTTTCTTTTCGGCTTAGTCCCTTTATTAATCTGGGGTCGCCACAGCGGAATGAACCGCCAACTTATCCAGCATATGTTTTACGCAGCGGATGCCCTACCACCTGCAACCCATCACTGGGAAACATCCATACACACTCATTTACACACATACACTACGGACAATTTAGCCTACCCAATTCACCTGTACCACATGTCTTTGGACTTGTGGGGGAAACCAGAGCACCCGGAGGAAACCAACGCCAACACGGGGAGAACATGCAAACTCCACACAGAAACGCCAACTGACCCAGCCGAGGCTCGAACCAGTGACCTTCTTGCTGTGATAATATTTAATACAATATTTTAGTTATAGCTGAAGTTAAATATTAGCCATTTAAAATGACAATTTTTTATTTACACACAATATTTATATGTACTAAATGTTTTTGTAACTTAAATATTTTGTATATTAATTTAGTTTTATTAAAAAAACATAAATAAATATTAATAAGTAAATATTTTAGTGAATGTTCTTTAAGAGGAATTTACAATAATATATTTTGAAAGGAGTTAGATTTCAGTATTTCAGGGCTTATTTACTTAAGTATTTATTTACAGGAAACAGGGCTCGAAATTGCGAACGTTTTGGTCGCATATGTGCCCGAAATTTTATCTATGTGACCTAAAAATATATTTGGGAGCATTTGTGTGAGTGCATAAAATTGTTGCCGTGCGATCTGTTTTCAGGGTGCGAATTATACATTGACGATCGGGGGGGTCAAGTTTTTCGATTATGTTCGGTAATATGCCTCCGTGAACCAAATTTATATACTTAATTCAATTACATCTAATTTATTAATCAAACTTGTTAATATGTTTTCAGTGTTTTGAGGGATATTAAGTGGTTCTCAATGACATTTGTGATATTAAATAAACCTATTAATGGATGACCATGAAAGACTGCACGTATTTTTTATTTTACTGTTTAACTTCCATGTGCGAGCCAGTGTATAATAAAATACAAACTATGCATCTAGTTTCGCGGACACCTACAGATGACTATTTTACAAGAAACATGTTTTGTGAACACTTACGCTGTCTGTCGGTGCTCTAGATTTGCTGGTTTCAAACCGCTGAATTCATATTTTTTTGTTGCAAATATGCATTTACAATGGTATGGACCATTAACAGGGGTGATCAAATGTATATTTAAGTAATCTATTATTTTAATTATTAATATTATTTAAGATACAGATCAGAGTAAACTATTTCTTAACTATTTAAAGGGCAGACCCCCCCCCCATACATCTTGTTTTGATGTCCTTCAGGGGGGATCAAGCGTTAATTAGGGGGGTATGAACCCCCAAACCCCCCTGTAATTCGCACCCTGCCTGTTTTCACTGCAAAATGTTCCCCGCATGCGCGTATTTAGGAGACATTCACGCAGAATGCATCTTTCCACCAAAAAACGCCAAACGCAGCACTCAGGAATGGTTTGAAACAGTTGTCATGTCAACTTTCTGCAGTAAACAAAGCCCGCAATGCTTGCCCCGCCTTCAAGCTCTTCTGTAAATTATTGTTTTAATTATAAATGTACTGATACAGTGGCTCAGTGGTTAGCATTGTCGCCTCACAGCAAGAAGGTCGCTGGTTCGAGCCTCGGCTGGGCCAGTTGGCGTTTCTGTGTGGAGTTTGCATGTTCTCCCCGTGTTGGCGTGGGTTTCCTCCGGGTGCTCCGGTTTCCCCCACAAGTCCAAACACATGCGCTATAGGTGAATTGAATAAACTAAATTGACCGTAGTGTATAAGTGTGAATGAGTGAGTGTGTATGGAAGTTTCCCAGTACTGGGTTGCGGCTGGAAGGGCATCCGCTGTGTAAAACATATGCTGGATAAGTTGGCGGTTCATTCCACTGTGGCGACCCCTGATGAATAAAGGGGCGAAGGAAAATGAATGAATGAATGATTAAATCGTTTTAATGTGAGTTTTCTTATGTATCCACAAATGTTTCTGAACATTGTCTCTGTCATTCAGATAACTACGTTCATCGGCTTGTTGCCAGTAAAACGGACGGGAAGATGGTGCAGTACGAGTGTGAGGGAGACACGTGTCAGGACGAGAAGATCGATGCGCTGCAGCTCGAGGTGTGTGTGTCTGTCTGTGTGTTTTTGGCTGTGTTTGTGTAAGTGTATGTGTCTGTGTGTATTTGTGTCTCTGTGTGTGTATGGGTGCGTGCGTGAATGTGTCTATTTGTCTGTGAGTGTGACTGTGTGCGTGCATTTGTGTGTGAGTGTGTCGTACTGTAGGATGTGAGTATGTGTGTGCCTATTTATGTGTGTGTATGCATGTATGTGTCTGAGGGTGTGTCTGGCTCTGTGCTTGTGTCTGTGTGTGTGTGAGTATACATGTGGGTATGTGTTTGTGTGTGTGTGTGTGTGTGTGTGTGTGAGAGTGTGTGTGTGTTTGTACTTATTTGTGTGTATTAGGGTGTGTGTGTGTGTGCGTCTGTGCATGCATGTGCGTTTGTGTGTTTTGTGTGTGTGTGTGTGTGAGTGAGTGTCTGTCTGTGCATGTGTGTATTTACGTGTTTGTATGTTTGTGTCTGTGTGTGCCTTATGGTGTGTGTGTGTGTGTGTGTGTGTGTGTGTGTGTGTGTGTGTGTGTGTGTGTGTGTGTGTGTGTGTGTGTGTGTGTGTGTGTGTGTGTGTGTGTGTGTGTGTGTGTGTGTGTGTGTGTGTGTGTGCGCGTGTGTGTGTGTGTGTGCACGCGTGTGTGTGTGCGCGTGTGTGTGTGCGCGTGTGTTTGTGTGTGAGTATGTCTGTGGCTGTGCATGTGTATTTATGTGTCTGTGTGCATTTGTGT
>CAIGQV010019082.1:1037713-1051020 GCA_903798115.1 Danio jaintianensis | reverse complement strand
CGCATCGTTTTAGTGTACTACAAGAGATGCGACACAAATTTATTACTATTTATTACTGTTTTTTCGCTTATATCTCACATGAGGAAATTAGAAATGTATCTCCATCTGTTTCATACGAAGTGCCGTTGTTGTCGCAGAACTTTATTTTCGCATCGTTTTAATGTACTCGCATGGAGGACGAAACCTGCAAAAACAATAAATACGCAAGTAAATATATATATATATATATACACACAAATTCCTGCATAAATATATAAATAAATAATAGTGTGGGCATATAAAAAATTTAATAAATTACATGAATGTTGGGGTAATAAGAAAATGCTAAAGTAAAGTTTGATTTTTTTATTTTTTTATTTTCTCCTTCAAACGTTTATGCAGGAATTTGCATATTTATTTATTTATTGTTTTTTCAGGTTTCGTCCTCCATATACTCGTAGATGGAAAACGTCAAAACCCTGGATGTTCATTCAATGCTTGATTTACCTTTCCTTTTTTGCGGCTGAATCTCTTGAATAAAATAAAAAACGTTTCAGTTCCTGTCGGGGAGTAAGAAATGATATTTTGCTGTATCTAGATTTTGTTTTGTAATTCTGTTACAGTATTCAATAGCAATGCAATAAATAGCGTATACATATTTAAATATATCTTTTTCGTGTTATAGTAATTCAACGTTTTTAGTTACGCTTCAGAATAAGGTTTAATTGGTAAACATTATAGTTCACATCAATCAACAAAGCACAACAACACTATATCATTTATTCATCTTAAATATTGTTGATTTCAACATTTACTAATACAACATGACGAAGGTTGTATCTGTTAACATTAGGTGATGTAGTGTAAACATCAGCGAATACTGTAAAATATCATTGCTGATAATGCTGCAAGTTAACAAATCACAGTTTTATTACAGTATTTAAAGGGATAATTCAGCAAAAAATAAAAAGTTACTCACTTTTTACTCTCCCTCAAGTGGTTAAAAACCTTTGAGGTTTTTTTTCTTCTGTTGAACACAAAAGAAGATATTTTGAAGAATGCTGAAACCTGTAACCATTGACTTCCATAGTAGAAAAAACAAATACTATGGAAGTCAATGGTTACAGGTTTCAGCATTCTTCAAAATATCTTCTTGTGTGTTAACGAGTGAGAGTAAATGATGACAATTTAATTTGTTTGGGTGAACTAACCCTTTAATACACTTAATCATTTGTTGTCCTAGTTTGCTTTGCGTGAACTAATGCTAACAAATACAACTTTCGATTCTAACCATGTACAGTATTAGAAAATGTTGAAAGATTCAAATGAATAAATACGGTAGTGTTCATTATTGGTCATGTTTAAATATGATATCCTTAAATCCTTATGGTAAATACAGTCTTTTGCATTGAGAACATGCCTTATAATATAGGCTGCATTTATTTTATGCAAAATGTATATATATATATTTTTTTCCCCTTGATGCAGGCTGAAATAATGACACTTTCTCGTGAGATTCATTGAAACTGAAACATGTTGTGGATATTATTGTGAGTGTTATGGCATTATTGTTGTCCAGAATCACAAACTGACAGAGAGATGCTGTGAAAGGGCTCGTCATCTTCTTGAATCGTTCTGTTCGCAAGACGCTGGTTAATAGATGCACACTGCACAACATCCACTGGCCTTTGTCATGTTTTGCTCTTGATCACATCCACCTATGAAAGTTATTCAAAGTCACACTCTGTTCTGGATCATTTTATTTCGGTTTAAAATCCACGCCCCACTGGTAACACCGCGTCCTAACAACACATGACGTGATAAGATTCCGGCGACAAGCAATTTATCGTGACGCGACACAACAGAAACATTTAAATACCAGCTACTGCACTCCTGATGAAATGGTAAAGGCTTTAATCTCATTTATACATATTAAACCTCCTTAACATTATTAATAGGCTATTATTAATAGGTCACTCGACTGATGTTGTTGGTTTGCACTGAATAACAGTTCACTTTCATTTTCAAACTGTTTCATAGTTTATTTTTAAGATCTGAGGTCAGCGATCTGCTGCTGCTTTCAGTAGTATGGCAATAAATGTCACGTAAAATGGTATTAAAACACACATTGGGAGCATTTAACACTGAATGAAGCACATAATCAGTACCTGAGGTATCATTGTCATAATAGTTATGCTGCTGCGGAAATAGAAATGATTTCTAAAATAGACATTTCACGCGTCGATGGAAACGACGCAGGGATTGGAGAATTCTATGTCCCGTGAAGTGCTTTGAAATCAGTCTATGTTTGAAATGTGCATTTTTTTTTAATCGATGTTTGAAGTAATCTCAACTAAAACATGAAGAGAGGGTGGGACATATACAGGGGTTGGACAATAAAATTGAAACGCCTGGTTTTAGACCACAATAATTCATTAGTATGGTGTAGGGCCTCCTTTTGCGGCCAATGCAGCATCAATTCATCTTGGGAATGACAGACACAAGTCGTGGCCAGAGGGATTTTGAGCCATTCTTGCAGAATAGTGGCCAGGTCAACACTGAAATGAAGAGAATAATAGTAATTTTTAGAGTTGATTTGAATATTTTATCTCAAATGGTGTCAGTTTAATTCAGTGTATTCGACTTAATGAAAATATGGATTCATTACTGTATATAAAATCAACAAAGGCATAACTGTAAAAAAACAAAACAAAGCTTGTGCATTTTTAGAGAATAATATTCAGACATTTTTAGAGTTGATTTGAGTATTTTATCTCAAATGGTGTCAGAGTTTAATTGACTTTTACCATTTTTACATTAAAAGTTAGTTTAAAATTGTTATCAAATAAAGAAAGTGCTAATACCAAAAACTTGTGCAATAACCAGGATGTTTTTCTGAACATTTTGGTCCTGGTTTTATTGTATAATTTCATATAGTTGAATTGTTTAATTCATTCATATGGTTAATTTATTTATTTTTTAATCGAGAAATTAAGCCTTGTGCAACATAAAGGGCGCATATTTATGTCTATCTGACATATTTTTGGCTCAAACTTTAACAGGAGCAAAGAATTTAATTGGTTTGAAAATGTCTAATGAATGTCAAACGTTAAACTAACTTTACCGCAGTAGACTACCGGGGAAAACGGGAGTGTTGGCAGGTATGTTCTGTTCTGGGGGAAAAAAACCCCCATAGGGGTAACAGAACAGAACCCAAAAGCATCCGTAAACAGTTTTGAATGATTATGAGTTAATGTAATTGCCAGAGATATGCGGCTGATTACCATTACCAATACTTCAAACCGATATCAGAAATGATCTAGGAGGAGTTGGGCATTGGCAAGTACGTCATTGGACGACAGCTTTGCATACCGAATTAAACCGGAACAAAATTAGCAGTATTTATGTCACTCTTCATCCCTCAAGAAACCAAATGCAGACACAGCACGAGGAACATTTACTTTTTTATTAAAAAAAAAAACTCCTTTTCACATTCCAGTGTTTATATTTTCTCAATTTCCCTAACAAAAGAATTCATCAGTCGACACTTCCAACCACCTCTATAGGCACCTCCTCAGTCCCGAAGCGCGCGTGTTCCTCTCGATGACGTGAAATGAGTCCTGGAGCAACAGAAGAGCCGCTCGTTTGCACAACTAGTCCTGTATCCCCGTTGTGTTGGATTAAAATAAAAAGCTAGACAAAAGAGAAACGCATATTTCCCCCTCCCGAGCAGGTATAAAGCAGTGAAAGCTTAAAGATCGCAGCACACCTTATAACACACACACACACACACACACACACACACACACACACACACACGCTCTATAAACACAATTCAAAATGGCGCTCAGAAAAATTGTAAACAAGTTGCACTTCCTGGTAGAGATCACCATATTTCATTCGTATAAAAACCTACCTTCGCCTCTACTGTGACTTTTCAACGCAAGGCTAATTTAGACGTTTTTTGGTATGCAACATTAATAAAACCTCATCATTTAAGGGACATCAGTGCAATCAACAATTATTATTTTTTTCAGAGTTCAAAGTAAACAACTCGCCCTATAACCAAACGACAAAACGATTCACCCGTCACTTTAAGCATGAAACGAATTTGAAACATGATTGAATAAACATCTTTGACGATCAATCAAACGCGAACACAAACTTTCCCAAGTAGCATTCAATGCTACATTGACGTATTTGCCTTTTTGACTTTAACGTATGTTGATGATTCCGAACAAATCGTCGGGAAAGCTACATTTCGAATGCTTGCGGCTCAAGTAAAGTCATTTGTAATATACAAACAGATATTCGCGATGGATGCACCCAAAAACATTCACTCAAAGCATCTGGATATTCCTCCCACCGCCGCCGAACAGTTGCGCAAAATCTCCTGGAAACTCTAAGCTTAGCTCTTGGCTGGTTGTGCATTGCGAACTGCCGTGTAAACGCGTCGCAGAGAGTGTGTTTCAGTCTGGAAGTTGGCTACTTGCGATACAGAGTGGCACTGGCAACAAATCGTCAGGAGGGGTTAACGGCTGGGAAAGAAGTGAGACAATAACGCAAGACATCGACAAAAAAAGACAAAGCAGTTCACTTTAATTCGCCAAGGAGTTCTCGATGATATCGGTTTATCTTCACACTATGTACAATAATTTATAGCAGTACTTCTAAAATTGCTTAATTTCATTCGCCTATGTGGTTTCGCTAGGGATATGAAGTTTACGTTTCCACTTAAAAGTGCCGCACGGCGCACTGTAGAGGTTTGTGCTGAAGCCGAAGTTTTGGGATTTGTTTTTTTTACAGGGTGCCTGTTTATCTGTACGTGAGTAACGAGACGGATAAATGGGAAGGAAGAGACCGGCGGAGTTCACAGACTGAGTTTGAGAGCAAAGACGCCGTGCGGGTCGGGGACTGGACTGGACGCTGGATGGATGGATTGATGGAGCGCTCAGATTTTGAGGGATTTCAACGAGTCCGCTCTCTTCTTCAACAGTTCCCCGATCTCCTGCAGTGAACGCAGGTAGCTGCTCTGCACCTTTTCCATCGCAGTCTTTGTGAAGGTCCCTTCCTCCTGAATGAGAAGGGAATAACAGAGTCAAAAAACAAGCACAACAAATTCTCAAGACTTTGTTATAAAGGTCGCATGAAATTAAAATAAAGGTAGTATTGTTCAGTTTTAGGATATCTAGTGCGCACCAAAACAATGACAACATTTTCATTTAGAAGATATAAAAACTGATATAAACATGTCAGTCTTGTTAAACATGCCACAGCCATATCACCCTGCAGCTCAAGACCGGTTACTCACTGAAGCTAAGCAGGGCTGAGCCTGGTCAGTACCTGGATGGGAGACCACATGGGAAAACTAGGTTGCTGTTGGAAGTAGGGATGGCTGACATGAAACTGACGTTTTGACACAGTGTCGAGATCCCGAAGTGCAAATGTTTTGAAACACTGCACCGAAGCATGATCCGAAACACAGAGTTGTTAAACTGAGGTCCTGCCTCTCTGTGGTAAAGAGTAGGGGTGTAACCCCGGTGTCCTGGCCAAATTCCCTCCATTGGCCCTTACCGATCATGGCCTCCCAATCATCCCCATCCACCAAATTGGCTCTGTCACTGTCTCTCCACTTCACCAATAGCTAGTGTGCGGTGAGCGCACTGGCGCCGTTGTCCTGTGGCTGCTGTTGCATCATCCAAGTGGATGCTGCACACTGGTGGTGGTGTGGAGAGACCCCCCCTCGTGACTGTGAAGTGCTTTGGGTGTATGGCCATACATGATAAATGTGCTATATAAATATACATTACATTACAAAGCTTGTAGTTTGTCACTTCCGCCTAAATGGATCAACGGTTTATTTTTTGTTATACTTCAGTTTCTCATCAAATTGTGACCAATCAAATGCTCTCTAGTGTCTGACATGCCCCGCCCCCTTCAAGACACTTTACATTTGATGCACTTGAGCTCAACCACTCTCACTGGCAGAGCAGACAAAACGCTACTGGCAGTTTTTTTTTTTTAAGGGGAGGGGCTACACTATGTCCCACCCTTTCCTCAGAGATAACATCAATCATCAAATAAAAACGCACATTACAAAGCACTTCACGTTTAACCAAACATGCATAAGGGATGTGGGAGATTAAAATGACCAACGTTTTGCAACTTATTCTTTAGGTGAACAAATGATCCAATGAAAAAAATGATTGTTTTGGTAATCTTCAATCAAAGTCGGAGCATTTCTTCAGCACGCCCCTCTTACCGTTAGTTTGTTATGAGGGAATGATGTGGGGAAAAAAAGCTCAGCCGCCTACTCAATATTCTGCTTTTAGTCAGAAGTGCATCAACATACTGAAATAAGACACTTCTGGTTTACGTGGATTTTAATGGCAATTTATGCATTAGATTATAGAAATACTCCTAAAAAAAAAACTGCTATTTGTTTTGTGAGCAAATGTGTTGAAAATGTTAGGGGTGAAAGCATGAATTTTCATTTTTATTAAAATGAGAATGCAATTACCAGTCAAATTGCATATCACGTCTCGTCACGTAGCATGTCGTTAGGACACGAGGTCACAATGTAACCTGCTCACCTAATGTTTACATTCATAATATTTATATTATTTGCTATTTAATAACCACCTCATGTGGAACTGTGAATTCCTGTCTCATTTCGGAGTCAGCTACTGTCCACCGGAGGTCACATTTCGGTCACGGACGCATGCTTTGAGAGTCTTCCTGACTGAATGAATGAGATACATTGTTTTCCACCAAGGGGGGCTAAAATATAATTGGCTAAAGTGGCAGTGGGTGGGTTAAAGAAACCAAAACAAAGACAGACGTTCCGGCACGTAACGCACATTTTCAAAGCAGAATATCTGACTTCAGCATTGTTTTTCAGATAAACAAGAATGTTCACTTGGCATGTTTCTTAAATATCTGCAAACATATTATGGTATTTTTATGCTTTAGAAGAGTCAAAAACTTACATAAAGCACCTTTAAAAGGTGCAAACCCCGAAAACCCCCCCCAAAAAACTGCTTGTTGAGAGCGATCACACACACCTCGGTCTGGGTTTGTCCCTCCAGACTGAGGGCCTCCAGCTTCAGTGCGGTCAGGCTGATCTCCTGGCTCTTGATGTGCTCCAGGGCCTGGTTGAGGAGGCTCTGCAAGCTGCTGCTAAACTCCTGAAAGGCCAAAATCACCGCCGGCTGTTTGGGAGACACAAAAAAAAAATAAGAGTGAGTGACCCAAATCCCCTCCAACTCTACACTTTCACAGAAATAGAAGCATTACCGTTACGATGCTAGCTTCTTTTTTCTTTTTCTTCTTCTTCTGTAAACTGGACTTTAAGGGCCGGAGGACACTTGCACAGTAACTAGATATCCATAGGACGATACAAACAGTCTGGAAGACACCGTGAATAATGAGTGAGCCGCTCAAGAGACCCGTGTACTCGCTTTAAATCTTAATTCTGGACAACTCACTTCAACAAAGTAGACTAGATGTTCCAGTAAAAAGTGCTGTGTCTTGGTTTGACCCTCTTTCATCTCTAATAGATCACCTTTACATTTTTCCAACATATCTGGGGAAAGGAAACAGAAAAAAAGTCAACATAAACCATTTTAATTTTGTAGTGTTAGTTTTTTCATCAGGATAGGACTGAACAAAGCAAAAAGTGACAACTGAATTATTCTTATAGTTTTTTCCTTTAATTTCTTGTTTCCTTTTATTTCCAATAGCTATGTTTCCATCCATCCATTCATTCATTTTCCTTCGGCTTAGTCCCTTTATTCATCTGGGGTCCCCACAGCGGAATGAACCACCAACTTATCCAGCATATGTTATATGCAGCGGATGCCTTTCCAGCTGCAACCCAGTACTGGGAAACACCCATACACACTCATGCACTACGGCCAATTTAGTTCATCCAATTCACCTATAGCGCATGTCTTTGGACTGTGGGGGAAACCGGGAGTCGAACCAGTGACGTTCTCTTGAGGTGAGGCGACAGTGCTAACCACTGGGCCACTGTGTCACCCTGTTTCCATCCAAAGATGCAAATTAATTTTATGCGCAAAAAACTGGAATATTTTATATTTTCATTTACATTTAGACATTTAAGTAAGTAAAAAGATTTTTTGGAGATATTTAAAGTATTTTCAAGAGTTCACACTTAGCTGATGATTGATTATAAAGCTTGTTTGGCATGCTGTCCCGGGAGAGAGCCCTCCCGTTTGAAAGGCGAGAGGGGAGTTTGAGCTCAGGTAGATCTCGAGAACACCCCTGCTGTAGTAGCTAATGAACAGATAGTGATTGCTCTTAAGAGATAACTATACTTACTAGGAGCATGTCTATGGTGCCGATTTGGATAAGCCAATTAACTTAAGTTGTGTGTTTTTGGACGGTGGGAGGAAACCGGGGGACCCGGGGGAAACCCACGTGAGCACGGGGAGAACGTGTAAACTCTGCACAGAAATGTCAGCTGGCTTGGTAAGGACTAGAACCAGTGACGTTCTTGCTGTGAGGCAACAGTGCTAATCACTGGGCCACCATGCCACCCAGCTAGGAAAGGAGGAGGAGTAGGGGTGGAAGGAGGGATTCTTCAACGAGACAACATTTGTTTTTTAAAACGAGTTGGAAAGTTCACCTTCCAAGCTTTATGCAGGTATGTCATGTATTGTATCATGTATTCAAAGAGCGCGTGTCTCATGTGGACGATTGTAATAACAAAGCCTCGTGGGTTTGAGCTCAGACTGAGAAACTAGACATAGTGTTGGTTTCATACTGATTACTTTATCAAACAATGTTTGTTTTCAACATGCACTTGCATTTAAAAGTAGACACTTCAAGCTTTCTATAGATATGTGTCTCATGTCTTTGTGTTTTGTTTTCGTGGAGTTTCAGTGCATTTTAGTGACGCGTTTCTCTTTCTTTTTTCTCCGAAAAAAGCCTACACTGTTTATTTTCCTTATTTTGCAAAAGCACACACTTTTGTTGTTATAGTGAGTGTACACAAACAAAAGTAGACACCTAACAGATTCGATTGATGTATTGCTCTTATCTGTACGATCAAAACTGAAAGTTCTTTTCGGCGTTATCAGAAGATGCCTCAAAACACGTATATGCGGTCTTCGACCCCTGAGGGTTAATACCGTCCATCGCACCCATTTCTACCATCATATGATCTCTTACAAAAAAAAACAACTTCCAAAGACTTTTTTAATGCTAATACTGGAATATATTTGTTGAAAGTGTTTCCATCAAAGTTTATGCTCATTTTTTCTTATCGAATCAAATGTTTATCCGACTCAGTTATGCGCATATGTTTTGCATATAAATAATGCATATTTTCAGAATTTATGCACATCTTGGCATTTCCATCAAATATTTTTTATACTAAAATAAATAAAATAGGTGGATGAAAACATAGCAAACACTCATACAGGGCATAAAAGGTATAAAGAGATTTCTAAAGAGATACAAAAACCTTAAAAATATGACAAATATTAATGTTAAGGAGATTTTAACGAGATGCATTGATGGCATACCTTGAAGTTGTACTGCTAAAGACTTGAAGAGATTTGATATTTGTGTCTGAAGTTCTGTCGATTTATCTGAAAATAGAAAAAATATATTTGTAATACAAAAACTACAGCATTAAAAATTACGCATATTCATTATACATTTTATAATGATAATCATATCAAACGCTCAGCATATATGAGTACGCCCCTCAAAAATCTATCTTTTAAATGAATATTTTTAATAAGATGCTATACAATATTGTAGCTGTGCATATACATTAGATTAGTCAGTACTGAAGCCAAATCTGGAGCTCATCTAATAACAACAAAATTACGATAAGGGATAACTAAAAATTTGTACACCCAAATATCCAAATATAATTAAAATATTAAGTAAAATAAAAGAGGAAAAATCAAGAGAAACAAAAAACATACAATTTAGTTGAAATTTAGTGGTTCGTAATTTTGTTTGCAATATTTCGCTTGAATTGAAATGGTTTATCTTTCTATTTCTCAAGATATTTGGGGACAAAAATGTTATTTTAACAAATCTATCTGTTTAATTAATCTGTTTTGTTCAAACGCATCGAAATATATTGGGTAGAATCACTGAGAAATGGATTACAATATTCATTTTCAAAATGGGGTGTACTCATTTATGCTGAGCACTCTATATATTGCTCGTTATCAATAAGTACACCCTTTTGGAACATTAATATTTTCCCATTTCTTTGTGAATTCAGACAATTCGTATTACTACATCTTTACAAAACAGTTTTAGTCAGCATTTATGTTCATTTGGGTTACCAAACTCAAATGAGGTACTACAAAACAGGGTTCATACACATTTTTACTACTAAAATTCCATGACTTTTCCATGATTTTTCCAAGACTTTCAAGTAAATTTTCATGACCTAATGTTTCATGCAATGTCTACATATGCATGGTAAAAGAAAAACAATGCATGTTCAAATTTATTACAGCATATCGTAAAACACGCAACAATCTATTTAGTTTCAGCTTATAATTATATCTATGTAAAATTGATTTAGATAATGCTTACACCGCACTAATAATGTGAGAGTATGTGATTGGCCAAGGACAGAAAAGTAGTAAAGACAACTAACCTATATTCAAGTATACAGATATCTGTTTTGACTTTTCCAAAACTTTGTGGGTTTTTCTGTTTTTCCAAAACATTTCCAGGCCTGGAAAATGCCATGTCAAAATTCCATGACTTTTCCAGGTTTTCCATGACCGTATGAACCCTGTACAAAGACTACACCCCTCAACAAACTCTATTAAATCAAATATTTTGAATAGCCTCCATTATAAAATGTCTTTTTTTGTTAGAATAGCTCCAATTTTGCCTTTGCCACTGACTAATCTTAAGTAAAAGTAATAAACCAGATTTGCACAAATATCTGACTGAATAGGATCAGATAAATAGTATTTATTTAGAAGTGTGATGGATTTTTTTGAGTAATGGGTCAGGGTGTACTCATTTGGGCACTTCAACACACTTATTAACATGCTTGGTGCTTATTATATATATATCTATATACACACACAAGCAATACAAATATTATTTTGCAGATATTTTGTTTTTAAATCAACTCATTATCAACTCCATGATGGTAATAAAATAAATATGGCAACATCTGCCATGAAATCAAACAGGATTGTTGTACTCTTTATATGTGACCAAGGACCACAAAACCAGTCATATTTTAAAATTGAGCTGCATACACAATCTGAAAGTGGAACAAATAGGCTTTCCATTGATGTGTGGCTTGTTAGGTTAGGACAATATCTGATCGAGACACAACTGTTTGAATATTTAAAATCTGGAGGTGCAAAAAAAAAAAAAAACATGTTGAGAAAATTATCTTTAAAATTCTCCTAATTATTTTTAGCAATGCACATTACTAATCCAAAATTGAGTTCTGATTTATTTACACCAGTAAATTTAGGGCTGCACAACATATCATTTCAGCATCGATATGCGCATCCTCAATAGTCACATTGCAGGATGTGCAATGTTGAATCTGAATTATAGTTGACAGTCAATAAATGATCGAGTTATTCACTCATAAAACTTCATGTTTCATTGCTAGATGTGTCATTTTTGAAGAATTATTCAGTGGCATATTTTTGATGGCTGGTTGTCGCCACCTATTGGTTAAATAATGTAATTGCTGCCTACAACTTTAATTTTTGAGCGTTGTTAAATGCATATGACGGTGATTGTAATCTTTACCATGAACATCAGTGGTTTTATCTAAACTATAAACTGTTCTTCCAGTACTTATGTGTTATTTGACTGTTTGTAACTTCATAACTAACTCAAAAGACTAAAGACTGAAGCTCTTTCTTAATTTTTGCGTTTTCAGATTTGAATGCAGCGATTCGAAGAATTAATCATATGCAAATCACCATCATTTATAATTTATGTTGCGTGGGTGTTGAGATCCCGATCTTTTAATGATTAATCGTGCAGCTTACAGTGATACATTAATGCAGGCTAAACAAGTAGTGACAGAAAACACCTTTAATGAAACCCACCACATCCTGAATAACCCACCACAACTTCTTCCTTCATCATTATATTTTACAGGAAAGCCTAAATGCTTTCTTACATGTGATTTGAATGAAGCGAGAGGCGATCTCTGCTATCGTTACAAATTTAGGATTAATCTACTAGTAAAAAAAATATTAATCCGCAGGTCACGTGTGTTCCGAACAGTGGGTTGTGATCTGTACGAATCTCGGATCAACCATGATTCGTTACACCCCTAATAGTTGACCAGGAGCTACAGAATTGTTTAATTACTGTATTTATACTTAATTTATATGATTTATGCAAAGAAAATTGTCCAAATAGCTACATTTCAAAGCGAAAGATTATTTTACTGACCCCACTTGCAGATAATTTCGCTTGTTTTGAGGGAAAAATTTTGACGTTTGAAGGTGAAAACAAAACAATATTTTTACTTGCTCTAGAATTCGTTTAATATTTGGACAAGAAATGAGAGGAAGTAAAGTAAGAAAAGCATTTTTGGATTGTGATTATTCAATTCCTGTATCTGGATACGGTTAAGACTCCCTAGAAAACCATCAAATAGAGCTATTCAAACCATCTTGTGAAACTGTATCCATATAGCAACATTTAATCGCAGAAAAAATTAATATCGCATTATCAGATTTTTCCAATATCGTGCAGCCTTAAGTACACTGACTAAATGTATTGACGGAACATGATCTTTACTTAATATACGAATGATTTTTGGTATAAAATAGGACAATTTTGACCCATACGATGCATTTTAGATATTGCTAGAAATATCCCTGTGCAAAATAAGACTGGTTTTGTGGTCCATGGGTACATATCAACTCTTCTGTAATGTAAAACTGTGCATATCGAGTGTAAAGTAACGCACCCAGGCCGACGGTCTCCAGCTCCTGCAGGTGCAGAGGAAGCTGAAGGGACGACAGCTGACATTGACAGCAGCCGCTGGACACAGCCTGAGCCAAACGAGACGACACAGGACCCAGAAACGGGTACTGCTGCTGTGAACCACAACATTAAGGAGTTAATTCGGCACGTTCCCTTTGTTCCACTTGACAAATTGGCGGTTTTAACATTCAAGCACAAAAAAAAAGTGGAAACCTGATGTAATTGATGCACTCAGACATTCTTTCCCAGAGTATATGCAGTCAAAGCTCCTTCTTTTTGTTTCTTATTGTAATAATAATTATTATTATTCTGTCCAAATCAATTGTTGCTTGTTGCTTATTATT
>CAIGQV010019082.1:1009947-1030008 GCA_903798115.1 Danio jaintianensis | reverse complement strand
AAATAATCTGATGGGTGTTTTGAGCTGAAACTTTACAGACACATTCTGGAGACACAAAAGACTTAAATCTGGAAAAAGGGGTAAACTAGGTGCCCTTTAAATCAAGAAGCATTTTATAGATAAGCAAAACATGTTGTCTTGTTTTAAGAAATAATGTCAAAATTAAGTGAGCTTTTCCTTAAAACAAGCAAAATAATCTTCCAACGGAGGGTAAGTGAAATAATCTTACATCAAAAGGAAAACCAAAATTATTTTGTTTACCCTATTGGCAGATTATTTTGCTTCTTTTAGGGAAAAACTCACTTAATATTGGCATATTATTTCTTAAAACAAGACAATATGTTCTGCTTGACCAGAAAATGCTTCTTGATTTAAAAATTTTTGGATATTTGGACAAGAAACAAGACCAAAAATTTCAGTGAGACCAGCTTTTTGCAGTGAAAATAACACCATTTGTGACATTCAAAAGGCTGAAAAAAAAGACTGACATGTCGGCTTCTAGGAAGAGGTCCAGCAGCATCCGCTCCGTGCGCACTTGAGCAAAGTGCAGCGAGTGATTGAGTCGGTTCCTGAAGGCGATGAACTCTGGGATTTTCTCAAAAGCACCGTACTTATATGCTTGAATAATGTATTCTGAGGTCTGCAGGAACAAACGCACAACTGGTTATTCTTTGGAGATTTGCCATACAGATTAAAGCATTTGAAACAGAATGAAAGCATACATCTTTCTGATTCGAGTGAAAAAACCTGAGGGAGAAGTTACAAGATTGGGAAGCAGCAGCAAACTGGCCCAAAGACTCTGCATAGCGGGTCAATAAATACCTGAAGAGAACCATAAAAACAGCATTAGTATGGGTAATATTTACCACGTAATGTTCTTTAACATTGCAAGGTACAATGTAACAATAAGATGTATTTACAAGACCTTTGAATACTTGTGAACTTATTTGGTAAATTATGTTTTTTTTACATTTTACTCATTTAACCCTTTAACTATAACCAGGGTGCGAATTATACATTGACGATCGGTGGGGTCAACTTTTTGGGTAGTAGTTTGGTAATGCATGCTTCAGTGAATCAAATTTATGAATGTATTTAAATTACATCTCATTTATTAATAAAATGTATACGTTTTTAGTGTTTTGAGGGATATTTAGTGACTATTTTAGAGGTTACTGTCGGTCAAACTATACAAATTATGTGTCCAATTTTTCTTTTCTTTTTTTTTAAGGCTGCATGCAGATACAAACCCCTTTTTTTACAAGAAACGTGTTTTGTGAATACTTAAGATGTCTATCGGTGCTCTAGAACTAGGACTGTTGAATCATATTTTTCCTAGCATTGATTTGCACGATTATGCATTCACAATGGTGTGAACCGCTATAGGAGGGGTGTCCAATGTATATTTATATTATACATTCTTAATTACTAATATTTAAGATATAAATCAGAGATCAGAGAAAGCTATTTCTTACTATTAAAGGGCTGACCCCCCATACATCTTGTTTTGATGTCCTTCAGGGGGAATCAAGCGTTAATTAGTGGGGTCAATCCCCCCCAAACCCCCCTGTAATTCGCACCCTGACTATAACCCCACTTTTTAAACATACATTTCTAAAAATTACATAAATAAATGCATGGTTTCCGCTACATTCATTCTTCCATGACAGGGCGCCACACCAAAATTCATTCCCGTCACGGCTACATTATTACAGCTTCTCATTCAAAACCTCCAGTTGTTGCTTTTTCTTTTTTTATAGCGGGTTATAAATCGCACAAAAACGTATTAAAATGTAAGTGAATAAAAACAGAGTGAACTTTTCTGTAATCGTAGTGCTGTGCGTTATTTGTTCAACCCTTTAAGGTTACATGTTGACTGACTGACTGACTGGGCTGCGCGATGCGTGAGGCCAGCAAACACAACGTAGCTTTCAGTTATGATCAACACGGTTTCCATAATTATACTTTATTTATAGATAAAAGTCTATGGTTCTGCATACAATTACTTTAGTTGAGTGTTTATGGCCATTTCACTTTACTTCAGGACGCATCATTGCCATTCTGTAGGTCTATTGGAGACATTCATAAATATTCCTAGCAAATCTAATAAATGTTGGAGACATACTCGTCACATAAATGCACTAAATCACACTTCAGCAGCATTTATTTGAGAGTGCACAAGAAAATCTGCGCTTGAGCAGCGTACATTTGAGGGCGTGCAAGAAGTTTTGTGCATGAACAGAGGAAATCGGCGTGCAAGCAAAGACATTCGCATGCTCGTATGAAAACAAACATTATGTGCCTTTATTTTTATGAAAGTAATAAAATCAATAAATATGTTTTATTATCTTACATAAAGTATTCATTTTACAAAACCTCAAAGCTAAATATCTGAACAAATTACATTGCAAATTTGGAGTTGATATCTCAAAAAATGAGCTTTCAGTATGATTTTGTTTGGCCGCAGTACCAGACATGACCACCGATGACATGCAGTTATAATTGGTGACCATGCCAGGGCGCCCCCTATGTTTTGAAGAATATGAACCATATTTTTTCATGCTTTCGACAAAATTTGCGAAGTAGATGTATAATTGAAATTGAATTTAGCCTCTAAAAAAACATCTAAAAAATGATAACTGGATTGCTGTAGCAAAGTAATGCTTTAGGACTCTGATGACTTTGCTTGTTGCAAATTAATAAATAACTGTTGCAAAGTAATATCTATCAAAATAATTACTAGTCACGCTGTACGAAAGCAGGTAAATCTGTTTATAATTCAAAGCTAGGGGGATTTTCTAGGTTTCTTCTTTGTGGGTGTTTGGAGTTTTCGCATGAGAGCACCCTCTGGCCATCGGAGACGATTTGCTGCTGATCATTCGACTGTGATTTCTTGACAAGATGCGCATGACAATAGCAGATTTGCTCAATCTTGTTTGCGATTTCACTTTGATTAATCGCCCAGCCCTACTATGCACTCATGCTGTAATGTAATGTATATTTATATAGCGCATTTACTGTGTATGGCCATACACCCAAAGCGCTTCACAATCACCAGTGTGCAGCATCCACTTGGATGATGCAACAGCAGCCACAGGACAACGGCGCCAGTGCGCTCACCACACACCAGCTATAGGTGTGGAGAGACAGTGATAGAGCCAATTTGGTGGATGGGGATGATTGGGAGGCCATGATCGGTAAGGGCCAATGGAGGGAATTTGGCCAGGACACCGGGGTTAGACCCCTACTCTTTACGAGAAGTGCCATGGGATTTTTAATGACCACAGAGAGTCCGGACCTCGGTTTAACGTCTCTTCTGAAAGACGGCGCCCACTGACAGTATGGTGTCCCCTTCCCTTTTACTGGGGCATTAGGTTGAGCGCACCCTGCTGGCCTCTCTAACACCACTTCCAACAGCAACCTAGTTTTCCCATGTGGTCTCCCATCCAGGTACTGACCAGGCTCAGCCCTGCTTAGCTTCAGTGAGTAACCGGTCTTGGGCTGCAGGGTGATATGGCTGTGGCTGCAAAATATTGAAAAATTATCGGTATTGCGATAATAGTATATGTAATATCTATATCGCAGAGAAGCACAACAAATTAGTTAAATTTTACGTGCCAAGCATTTGTGAGCTAGGTTAAAGAATCTGAATAATGAGATGTGTCCTTTACTATATTTATCCCCACCTCTCCAGTAGGTGCTGTTAGGTGAACCTAGAGCTGAAAATAAATACTGGTTTGCATGTGACATGAAAACAGCTAATAAAAATTTCCACCAAGGTTTTCAGATTTTTGTGGCATTTTAAGTCTAAATGTTTTCTTTTTTTTAGATTTAATTAGCTCAGAAAAATATCTATTAACTGTTTATTTTAGTATGATCATTCATTCATTTTCTTTTCAGCTTATTCCCTTTATTAATCAGGGGTCGCCACAGCGGAATGAACCGCCAACTTATCCAGCATATGTTTTACGCAGCGGATGCCCTTCCATCTGCAACTCATCACTGGGAAACACCCATACACTCTCATTCACACACATACACTATGGACAATTTAGCTTGCCCAATTCACCTATAGCGCATGTCTTTAGACTGTGGGGGAAACCGGAGCACCCGGAGGAAACCCACGCCAACACGGGGAGAACATGCAAACTCCACACAGAAATGCCAACTGACCCAGCCGAGGCTCGAACCAGCGACCTTTTTGCTGTGAGGCGATCTTTAGTATGATCATTACATAAATAAATATACTGTTTAAACTGCTGATAAAATAGCAATTTGCAAGTTAGTTATATCGTAAGAAATATCGTTATTGCAACACTCAACAACAATATCGATATTCAATATCATTACCAAGAAAAATATAGATATTCTATAACATTTTCGAGGAAACCAAGCCTCCATATGTCGGTCTTTTAAGTGCTTCACTATTAGCGCATTTGGCAAGTAAGTTATATCGTAAGAAATATCATTATCGCAACACTCAACAACATAGCATATTTTCCCAGTTTCGTGCAGCGATATTTCTACTATGTACTTACCCAATGGTGTCGTGCTGGACATGTTTAGCATCCAAACTGGAGTAAAGATCTACCACCGGCTCAAAAGCCCCAAGACGGCAGTACAGAAGCAAAAGCAGCAGTTTGAATTGAGCGTTGGAGGAACTGTGGGCCAGACCTTCTTCTAGCATCCCCAGAGACTGCCACAACATGTTCTGATCATCTACAATTCAAGGAGAAACATTTTTTTTATCATTAACATGGATTTAATGGATTTAATCAAGATTAATTATATATATAAAAACTAAATGCAAATTTACCCGTCTCAATCCACAGGTCTATATAGACATGAGCTGCCATGAGACAGTACATATCCGAGAACTGCAGCTCGGTTTTTAAACAGGACTTCCCTTGAAAAGAAAAAGTTAGATTTAGATCAATAAAATTAAACAGAAATATCCAAGTAACAGTGTATTATTATATTAGTTGAACTAGCATGAAATAAGAACGCTTTTTTTCTGCAGCATTTAATCAAGTCTGTGTGAGCCGGAAGTGTCTGAGACTTTTATTTCAGTATGTTGATGTGCTTCCAATTGAAATTGAATATTGAGTAGAAGGCAGGGCTTTCTTGATGGGCATCATTCCCTTATAGCAAACTAACGGTAAGAGGGGCGTGGTTAAGTATATTGTGGCTCAAGCTTTGATTGAGGATTACCAAAACAAACTTTTTGTTCAGTAGATTAACTTGCTTTAATTGCTCACTAAAAGAATAACAATGCGGGCTAGCAAAATAAACATTGCAAATTTTGACTTTAACCTCTGTTAAAGGGCCCCCGTTTAGTTTTATGACATCACAATTCAAGTTAAGTATAACGCACCTGTTTGTGAATGTAAAATGTCAGCAAAGACACCAAAATGCACTATAAATGCAGTCATTTTCTTGACTGGATTAAAAAAAATGCCAGTCTATGTACTTCACTGGTTGCCTATAAACAATGTCTACCTCAATCCTCAAACATTTTTTGAAAGTAGATCTACTTTTCATGCACTTTATGTTGGTTATGATAAAATCAACACCATCATTACTGTGTAACAAATGCAGAGACCATCTGGCCAATCAGAGCAGTGTAGGCTCTCTGTATTATCACGTCTTTTATAAAGAAAGAAATCATAAGTTTAACCTGCCTAGTCATCTGCTTACCGAACTGTAAGCCGTGCCGGTAGTGTGCCTTCAGCTCTTTAATGACACCCAGTTTGCCGTCAGTGTTGAGGGAATGCTGTAGACCCAGACCGCGGCTGAGCTGCGTCACACACATGTGTCTCTGCAGAGCCCGAGTGTCTTCTGGGAAGGCGAAACCATCCTCTCCTGGAGCACCCAGTGGCACAGCCTCCATTAGCCTGTTGATGAACTGAGAAAGTCACAAGTGAATTAGTTCAAATCTAGACAGTGCACAAGAACTGCCTTTTACTAGTGTTGTCGCCATACTGGAATTTCTAACTTCTTTGCGATACCAAGACAAATATAGATATTCGATTCCATTTTCGAGGAAACCACGCCTCTATATGTTGGTCTTTCAAGTGCTTTGCTATTAGCGCATTTACTTAGCACTGCTCTGTAGCAATGCTTGCATATTGGCCTGTTTGGATACTTCCTTGTTCGTTTGTCAAACCAAAAACCTACTCAACCAAAAGTGGTCGGACTTGCTATCTTGCCACTAGATATACCGAGGAGATGGGGCTGTGTAGTGTAGTGTACTGAAGTGCGCTCACATGCAGCGTGTGTGTCAACTAAGCATACACACAATGCATCACATAACAGTATGATGCATGAGTGTGCTCCAT
The DNA here is from genome assembly GCA_903798115.1 of Danio jaintianensis. Classification (NCBI taxonomy): domain Eukaryota; kingdom Metazoa; phylum Chordata; class Actinopteri; order Cypriniformes; family Danionidae; genus Danio; species Danio jaintianensis. Next base: position 1,023,670 of record CAIGQV010019082.1, on the reverse strand, counting down.
GCAGGTGAGCAGGCTTGTAGGACACACTCCTCCTGTCTTAATGCACAAGACATTTTGTTAAAAACACTCACTATGAACAGCAGCTACGCTAATTATTTTCTTTATTCTCTATTTCCACCTGGGGATACTCATCCCGAGGCCTCTAGAAATGATGCAGCACCACTGATGCGATAAAAGACCTGTGAAGAAATGATGCCAAGGTATCCATAATCCTGGACCAGGCCGTATCCTGAGCTGATGGTGTGGTGGTCATGGAGGAGCGGAGCGCGCGAGACTGATTCCTGAAAGACCACAGTGACAGGCGAGTCTCCGCATTGATCCTGTGGGCCAGCCTGAACACCCGCCGATAACCTACTCACACATGCAGTTCTCCACGATGGACATCCAGCGTTCTTCAGCCTCCGGAGCAGCGCTGCACAAGAAGTTTGGCTAGAGGAGAAATGGTCGTGCCCAACAGAGCCTGGTTTCTCTCAAGGTTTTTTTTCCTTCACTTTCGTCAATTGGTGGAGTTTGTTCCTTGCCACTGTCGCCACTGGCTTGCTCGGATCAGGACTTGTGGAGCTGTGCTTCGGTGAATTTGTTCTTCAGTGTTTGGACTTTCACCAGTGAAATTTAAAACACTGAACTGAACTAAACTGAACCTCAACTCTGAAAACTGGACTGACACATTTTCAATTTACTAGAACTTCTATGTTAAGCTGCTTTGACACAATCTACATTGTAAAAGCGCTATAGAAATAAAGACGAATTGAATTGAACTACTGTTGGTGAGAGAGAGAGAGAGAGCAAAGCCTATATCGATACTAACCAAAAGCAAGATTGTAACGTTTAAAAATATATATATATTTTTGACAACACTACTTTCTACACAAAACACTGTATATATTAGGGCTGCACAATATATCGTTTCAGCATGGATATTGCCATTTCTGCATCCGCAATAGTCACAGGATCTGCAATGATGAAATGGGATTATAATTAACCAGGAATGAACATGAGGTTTGTGGAATCACTGCAGATTTTAACCATAATAGTTTTCTCATTTGGATATGTTTTAAAGGACTGTCACTGTGTGAGCATTTCAAGAATTTAAATCTAAATTGCAGCTTTAACAAATTATTTTATTAATTGCTTTTATTTTATTTATATTTACTATATTTTAAAATAGCATTTTGCAAGTTAGTTATATTCAGGGTTCATACACATTTTTACTACTAAAATTCCATGACTTCCATGATTTTCCCAAGACTTTCAAGTAAATTTTCATGACCTAATGTTTCATGCAATGTCTACATATGCGTGGTAAAAAACAATACATGTTAAAATTTATTACAGCATTTCGTAAAACACGCAACAATCTATTTAGTTTCAGCTTATAATTATATCTATGTAAAATTGATTTAGATAATGCTTACACCGCACTAATAATGTGAGAGTATGTGATTGGCCAAGGACAGAAAAGTAGTAAAGACAACTAACCTATATTCAAGAATACAGATATCTGTTTTCCATGACTTTTCCAAAACTTTGTGGGTTTTTCTGTTTTTCCAAAACATTTCCAGGCCTGGAAAATGCCATGTCAAAATTCCATGAATTTTCCAGGTTTTCCATGATCGTATGAACCATGTGTATTGTAACAAATATAGTTAAAATCGCAACATTCAACAACATCGCATATCGCTACTACTTCCCTACAAAATCATTCCAATCAATCTAAAATAAAAAAAATTTCCCCCAAATATAAAGTAAAAATGTTTTTCATTATTTGAGTATTGCGATTAACTATATTTGTTACAATATAACTAACATGCAAAATGCTATTTTAAAATATGCCACAGCCATATCATCCTGCAGCCCTAGACCGGTTACTCACTGAAGCTAAAGGCTGATTTATACTTCTGCGTCAAGCGCACGGGTATGCTCCGGCGCAGCCTGCGTGTGGTCGCATAGCCCTCGCAGTGGCCGTCACCGACCAAGTATAAACCAAAGCAGTGCTGCGCCTGGTCAGTACCTGGATGGGAGACCACATAGGAAAACTAGGTTGCTGCTGGAAGTAGTGTTAGTGAGACCAGCAGGGGGCGCTCAACCTGCGGGCTGTGTGGGTCTTAATGCCCCAGTAAAGAGAAGAGGACACTATACTGTCAGTGAGCACAGTCTTTCGGATGAGACGTTAAACCAAGGTCCGGACTCTCTGTGGTCATTAAAAATCCCATGGCACTTTTCGTAAAGAGTAGGGGTGTAACCCCAGTGTCCTGGCCAAATTCCCTCCATCGGCCCTTACCCATCATGGCCTCCCAATCATCCCCATCCACCGAATTGGCTGTATCACTGTCTCTATACACCACAATCATGAGGGGGTCCTGTGCAGCATCCACCTCCAGTGTGCTCACCACATAACAGCTATAGGTGAAGCGCTTTGGGTGCATGGCCATACTCGATAAATGCGCTATATAAGTACACATTACATTTATACAATGAAGACTACACAGTGTTATTTTACATTTCATTTTTACATTTCTGGTCCTGAATACTGTAAGGCTCCCCAGAAAACCTTAAATCACAGTTGATTTCATTAGTACCTTTCTATTTGTCTACGCTTTTATTTATTCATGATATTTTATGCAGATGCCCTACAAAACCATCCCAATCAATCTAAAACTACCAATTCTTTCCAAATATTGTTATCTTGTCATCTTGTGAAACTCTATTCATATCGCAAAATATATATTGCAGAAAAACACAATATCGCAATGTCAAGTTTTTTCTATAATCTAATATCTAATATCATGCAGGCCTAGTATATACTGTAAAATGTCATTCAAAACAGATGACAATGTAATATAATGATATAATGTTTTTAAAGATGCAAACAAACATTCAAATGAGTTCTGAAGGATCATATGACAATAAAAACTGGATTAACCATGCAAAAACATAGCTTTGAATCACAGAAATAAAAATAAAACTATATTCAGCTAGAAAATGGTTATGTGAAATTATAATTTGACTTCACAATATTATTACCGTCTTGAGAAATGCATCTTGTTGGTTTACCTGCACATGTTGGTCTGGTATGAGAAGGTCCAGAAAGATTTTCAGGTCCGTGATGCAACATGGCTTGTCTCCAAACTTCACAAAGAACTGAAACATGAGCTCAAGAGGATCACCTGCATAAAAGTAGGAAAGCATGTAAGAAACGCATTGCAGATATGTAGACTGTGCTGCATATAACACTTCACAACTCATGCCTTACCAAGCTGCTGTGCTTCAGGACAGCTGCGCTCTCTGAGACGTCTGATGAGCTCCAGACGGGCCAGGTATGGCCCTCTCAAATGTTTCGACTCCTTTGCGTCTTCTGTGGCCAGGCGCTCCTCCATGAAGCTGATGGACTGAGCTACAGAGGCATGAACTTCCCCTTCTGCACAACTAGAGAACACACAATGCGGCATTCAGGAGAAAGAATGTGTTAAAGAGCAGTATTCATACTTGTACTACCTACATTCGTATATAAATAAAGTTACAAAAAAATTACAAGTAACACATTGAATTAAACATGACATTTTTGAGGTAAAGTTACTTTCATTCTTTAAATTTAAGTCAGTTGAAGTCAAAATGATTAGCCCTCCTGTGAATTTCGTATTTCTTTTTCAAATATTTCCCAAACTATGTTTAACAGAGCAAGGAATTTTTCACAGTATTTCCTATAATATTTTTTCTTCTGGAGAAAGTCTTATTTGTTTTATTTCGGCTAGAAAAAAGCAGTTTTTAATTTTTAAAACCATTTTAAGGTCAAAATTATTAGCCGTCTTAAGCAATATTTATTTGCATTGTCTACAGAACAAACCATCACAATGACTTGCCTAATTACCCTCGTTAAGCCTTTAAATGTCACTTTAAGCTGAATGCTAGTATCTCGAAAAATATCTAGTCAAATATTTTGTACTGTCATCATGGCAAAGATAAAAGAAATCAGTTATTATAAATGAGTTATTAAAACTATTATGTTTAGAAATGTGTTGAAAAAAATCTTCACTCTTTTAAAAAACAAATTGGGGAAATAATATACAGGGGGCTAATAATTTAGACTTCAACTGTATATATTCACTCAACGGTCACTTTATTAGGTACAACTTGCTAGTACAGAGTTGGACCCCCTTTTGCCTTCAGAACTGCCTTAATCCTTCGTGACATAGATTCAACAAAGTACTGGAAATATTCCTCAAGAGATTTTGGTCCATATTGACATGATAGCATCATGCAGTTGCTGCAGATTTGTCGGCTCCACATCCATGATGCAAATCTCCCGTTTCACCACATCCCAAAGGTGCTCTATTGGATTGAGATCTGGTGACTGTGGAGGCCATTTGAGTACAGTAAATTCTGACCCTACCATCCGAATGTCGCAGCCGAAATCGAGACTCATCAGACCAGGCCACGTTTTTCCAATCTTCTATTGTCCCATTTTGGTGAGCCTGTGTGAATTGTAGCCTCAGTTTCCTGTTCTTAGCTGACAGGAGTGGCACCCGGTGTGGTCTTCTGCTGCTGTAGCCCATCCGCCTCAAGGTTGGACGTGTTTGACGTCTTTCCAACAGCTGGAACCAGTCTGGCCATTCTCCTCTGACCTCTGGCATCAACAAGGCATTTGCGCCCACAGAACTGCCGCTCACTAAATATTTTCTCTTTTTCGGACCATTCTCTGTAAACCCTAGAGATGGTTGTGCGTGAAAAGCCCAGTAGATCAGCAGTTTCTGAAATGCTCAGACCAGCCCGTCTGGCACCAACAACCATGCCACATTTAAAGTCACTTAAATCACCTTTCTTCTCCATTCTGATGCTCGGTTTGAACTGCAGCAGATCGTCTTGACCATGTCTACATGCCTAAATGCATTGAGTTGCTGCCATGTGATTGGCTGATTAGAAATTTGCGTTAAAAAGCAGTTGGACAGGTGTACCTATTAAAGTGACTGGTGAGCGTATATTATTAATTACTATAATTATTTGTGTGTGAATGATATTTTTACATACTGAGCTCCGTCCTGCGGCGGCGTCCAGCTTTGATCGATGAGGTGGAACAAAGAGTCAAAATACAACAAGTAGAACTGCCAGTCATCAGGGCTACAGAGAGAAACATAAAATCCATCGATAAACACCATGGGTACTGAAACGGTATCCACTTGTTAAGTCGTGACGTATGAAATACTGTTTCTGGGTCCAAGCCGCTATCCATTTAAATTGAGAAAATCTTTGTTTATCACCACTTTTTAGTCATATCACACATTAAATTAAACAGTCTCTTGACTTGCTGCATCACAGACACCAATATTTGTACAATTTATAAAAAAATGAATCACTTTCTGGCCACCTGATATTAGGCATGGATATAAATATATATATATATATATTGCTATAGTAATTTTCGAAAGTAATACATCGCTTTCTAAATGTTTATTATTACCATTTGTTGAGCCTCCACATACAGTTTGATATAGCGCTTGGACCCGGAAGCCGCTTCGCATGTCACATTTAACAAGTGGATTACTAATCTGTAACGGATTCACTCAGAACTTGCTATCAAAGGTTAAATCTGCTCAAAAAACAGAAGTAAATGTGATCAATAAAGCTGGGCCGTGAAAGTTTCTACCGTGCCGCAAGAACGCAAAATAACTATCTGAGATCCTACTTTATTGTGTGATAGCCCTTTAAAGCGGAAGTGAAGCAGTCAGTCAAGTTTACATTTAGTAAATTGATTTCCACTTTTACGAAAATAAACTCGATTGATGTAACCATTTTGAAGAAAAAGTCATGTTGCACGATATACCGATACTAAAAAATGTATCGCGATACCCTGGCTCTCAAAACGATACGATTCAGAATTTATTTTGTACCGGTACTTTTGAGTGACAGCTGTAGTTGCGAGTGCTCGTCAATATTGGCCAGTGTAGGGGCCGCGCGCTTCTTCTACGGCAAACTGAGTGTGTGTATTGAGCTGTTGAACTGAGGGTTGTTCTCTCACACACCCTCTCCATAGTGACAAAACAATGCAGTAAACCCCCACAGTTTGTGGATAGAGCTGAGTCACGAAGTGAAATTTGGAATTATTTTGCACGTTGCTGACAGTCAGGGCAAGCCCACAAATATCACAAAGCCTGTGTGTACGATGACAGCCCGTGTGCAAAACACGTCCAACTGTGCCCTGCTTGAAGCTTGGAGGAAGAATGTAAAATGAACTTATAGTCTCTGTGTGTACGGACGGAGGATCAGTCACACCTCAAACTTTACCCGAGTCAGTGTGGTGAACACGGTCTGACGGCGGAGGATCACGCTGCAGAGCCGAAAGCAAAAATCAGCCTTGAGAATGACGGTCTGCTCTGCTGCGCGATTGAGTGAACTCCGACACGACACGATCGAACCGAATCACGGAAATGACTCACACGTATGAATTGGTCAAAAAGCGTTCATGCGCTTAATCACTCGCTCTTCCACATTACATTGATGATAAATAGTGTGCTGCTTTGTGTTAACCGGCTGAAAACGAAACAACATCCTCCAAAACGCAGTATCTGATTACGCTGTCCTTGATATCTAAGATACAACTAAGCAAATCACATATTTAAATTATATAAAATATGTTATGAAGTTAATGTTTTGATTTCAAAGATATAAAAATATCATACATGCACAAATATGCTAAATATTCCAATATATTGCAAAAATGGATGACATAAGCCTGAATAATTTTTTTTTTTACTTCAAAAATTTGGTATACATAGATTGAGCTGTGTAGTACTCATGCTTAAATTTCCCTTTTAGATTTTTTTTTTTTTTTTTTTACCAATTTGTTGCATCTGAGTCTAAAATTGTCATATGGTGTGACACAAAATTTTTGATGTAAAATGAAAATGGATACTCTTCTGGTGACTTTAACTCGGACAGTCACACCACATGACAAAAATGTAGAGGTCTGTAAACATCATCTGAAGCTATGGGATGCTTTAATAATATCTTGTCAGAGGAACAACATAAATGTATATCTTTTTAACGAATACCCATTTTTATTAGTAGACAGTGGTGTAAAGTAACAAATTACAAATACTCAAATTACTGTGAGTAGTTTTTCTCAGAAATTGTAATTTACTAAGTAGTTTTAAAAATGTGTACTTTTACTTTCCCTTGAGTACATTTTTAATGCAGTATCGGTACTTTTACTCAACTACTTTCCTTCAACCTGCAGTCACTACTTTATTTTTTCTTGTCTATGGGGATTAGAAGAATCAGTTCTGTGATTCCTGTCCAATCAAATCACACAGAAAGTAAATCGCATCATAATGAACAACCTCAAGACATGGGCGATTTGTAATTGCTGCAAACTGTTTGGAAGCATTAAAAGTGTTCAAGAAGATGTCCAAAATCTTTACACTCATTGACCCAGAGACTGTTTAGATGTATGTCACTGATGAGAAGATGACGGATGTATACTGTATGATGACCGAATTGGCCTTAAACACCCAGCAGGCACAAGACGTCAACATGACGTTAGATTGACGTTGTACCTCAACGTCGTGGGGACGTTGCATTTTGTTTGAAAACCGTTTTGACGTCAGAACTCAATGTCAGTGTCAACCAAATATCAACGTCTAATGATGTTACAGCTTGACGTTGTGTGGACGTTACCACTATGACGTCTATCAGACGTTGGATTTTGGTTGCCATACCTGACGAATAAATACTAATATATAAATATGTAATTACATATGAATATGACAGGATCACAGGATGTGTCATGAACAGTGAGGACCTCCAAGTTCTTTGAGGACCAGACCAAAAAAAAAAGTTATGTGCACTTTTGTCTATAGTTTTTATTTAAACAAAGCTGCAACTATTTTATTTGTTAAAACAGCTCGGCTGGAGTGCTGACAAAATTTGTTTTTATTTCTATATTTGTTTTACTTTTTAAAAATGGTTCTACTCTGTTTCAGCTGACAGCAAACACTGAGTGTTTATTAATAATATTTTGAAAGAAGAAAATATTATGGTGTAGTATCGATTTAGTATTGGCATCGTGATATTTAATTTAGGTATCGTATCGAAGTCAAAATTATGGTATCGTGCAACACTACTAAAAGCTATAGTACAACATGCCCTTTTCTTTAAAATGGTTACATTAATCGTGTTTGTTTAATATTCATTCATTAAAGTGGAAAGCAATTTACAAAATAAACTTGACTGAGTGCTTCACTTCCACTAAGAACCAATATCAATATCTGTGCACGTCGCAGACCAGATGCTGGAATTTAGACAGTGCAAAATAACTGCTTTCTAGAGGTGTGAACCTACACTTGTCTCACAGTTTGGTTACGATTATCATGCCATCGATTCGGTTCAATTCGATATCTCGGTGCATCACGGTGCGTTGACGATGCTTTCCATCCACAATTATATATTTTACTTCACAGCACAAGAATTCTTGTATTAAAATGTATAATTTTAATAGTATATTTATATATTATTTGTAAAACAATCTTGTCCTTTAATACAAGCAGTCAGATTACCTGCTCAAAGAAAACACTCTTTTCGAATGTATCAAACAAAACTCAAGTACATGCACAGAACAACATGAGCATTTATAGCAAATAAACAAACGTAAATATTATGCTTTTTGATCGTTGTCGAGCGAGTTGTTAAATGCCTATGATTGGTCACGCGCTCAACAGAAAGGGCTGCGATTGGCTCTAACGCGATGGCACTGTTCACCGATAAGTGACACTGATAAACGAACGCGGCAATTACAGCTGATCCATGATAGACGCGGTGGAGAAAACTTTCTCTGCAGACACGCTCGAGTTTGGATCCACAAGAATAGCTACAACAGTCAAGAGGAGAAGATAAGTTACCTCACAACAGCAGGTCAAAGGAGCCACAGAGTGTGTGAGAGAGAGAGAGAGAGAGAGAGATGGAGTTTACTTTCATTTTCTCCATGGGAGTGAAATAGGGGCTTCTGCTGTAACTTCAGTGTCAGTGAATGACTGTCCAACAAACACGCAGTGAATTGTCCAGAGTTTCTGCGTTTTAATTACTCGCTCTCGCCTCCTTCGCCATAGTATTTTACTGTGACAGAGCGCATATGAGATATATGACGTCAGTACGTAATAACCAGTTAGGATCTATTACTGAACCGATACCGAATTGTCCGCGTCTGCATCGTGGTGCACCGAAGAAACAATTAATTTTGACACCCCTACTGCTTTCTACTAGTGTTGTCACGATACGGGAATTTCTAACTTCGATACCAAGACAAATATCGATATTCAATACCATTTAAGGGGAATCACAGCTTCACTATTAGCGCATTTACCATAAACAAGGAAGGACACAGAGCAGTGCTTGCATATGGGCCTGTTTGTGTCCTTGCTTGTTTCTTTGTTCACAAACCAAAAACCTTCTCAACTAAAACTCGTTGCATTTCTGTGCACATCGCAGACTGGATGCCGGAAGCACCACACCACTACTAGAATTTGAAACACTTGGTTTTCTAAGAGGAAACGAACATCGGCTCTGCAATCTGCTTAGCGACATATTTACAATGTGTCTTTATTAAGATTCAATTACTTCAGAATGACATCTCTCTCTATATTATGATGAATTGTATTCGTTTGTTGTTGCATGCATTTGAGATATAAATGTAAGTTCACGTACATACTTGACAAACACTCGCTCCATCGGGCTCACAGCTCTCAGCACCACCCACACTCGTCATTGCTACTATCACAGAGCTTGCACTACACGTCGTTGCAACGTGTAGTAACATGTTTTGAGAGGTGCGCGTCAGCGTTGGCGTCAGCCATGGCGAGGGCTTTGTGACCTCACGAAGGCTGCGCCGGATAATATGCGTGCGCTTGACACAGAAGTATAAATCAGTCTTAAGGTTGCAATAGAGGACTTACTTTTTCAGGAGAAGTTTGCAGGACAGAGCGTTGCACTCGGGCCAGCGCTCCAGACGACGGTACAACTTCATACATTTGTTCTCTCGGCTCTGTAGTTCACTGGTCAGCTTCTCTGAGGGAGGAAATAAAGCACATACAGTTGAAATCTGAACTATTAGACCTCGTGTATATTTTCCCCCCAATTCCTGTTTAATGGAAAGAAGATTTTTTCAACACATTTCTAAACCTAATAGTTTTAATAACTCATTTCTAATGATTTCTTTTACCTTTGCCATGATGACAGTACATAATATATGACTAGATATTTTTCAAGATACTAGTATTCAGCTTAAAGTGATATTTAAAGACTTAACTGGGGTAATTAGGCAAATCATTGTATAATGATGGTTTGTTCTGTAGACAATCGGAAAAAAATTGCTTAAGGGGGCTAAAAATATTGACCTTAATATGATTTAAAAAAAAATTTAACTGCTTTTATTCTAGCTGAAATAAAACAAATAAGACTTTCTTCAGAAGAAAAAAATATTATCAGAAATACTGTAAAAAAATTCCTTGCTCTGTTAAACATCATTTGGGAAATATTTAAAAAATATGTTTGTGTGTGGCTCATTCATAGTTGGAGAATATGCTATATCAAATAATAAATTATTATAAAATAAACTACATCAAATAACTCCTCGGAAACTTCCTGCATAAGTCTTAACCTGGATATCGGTGATTGGGTCTATTCGTCATTGTGCTGCGTTTTATCTCTACTTCCATTACAAGGTGGGGAGAACCAGCTCATTTGCATTTAACGATAACTCAAAATACAGCTCTGACCTAAAAAATGACAATTAAATTGACATTTAATTGACATTAAATTCAGAAGGATATGGTTCAAGACTGCAGGGTAACATCTTAGAGAAGTGGCAGCAAGGCCACGGAGTTGTCACAGATGTAAGCAACTGATATAGTGCTGCTCAGTTTTGTCTCTATGCTCTCACACTTTGCGATATCGATGCTTAAATGATATATTATGCAGCCCTACTAGTAGTGTTAATCAAAGTTATTTTCAATTTTTATGTGAAATACAGATGTTTTATATTAGAAAGAGAACTTTAATATGGTGTGTTGACATGAAGCAAAATTGTAACACATTGATACTTGTTCATTTTTAAATGCTTGTTGTCTCTGGTAACTGACACGACAGACATCACACAAACAATAAAAGAAGTTAGGCTGGATGTAACCCAGAATATTCCTTTGAAGAACACACATTTTTTTCCCCTCACCTCCGAGTGGCCCCTGAACCACCTCCAGCGCCTCCACACATTTTCCCAAGCGCTCCAAGATCATGAAGTACAGCTGAACCTGGAACAGCCGATGGAAAACGTGTCCTAAAACTTTATACAGCTGAAATCAGAAACAGATTACTGACAACATCGTCCTACCTCAGCTTCTGCCTCGATTTTTTCCTCCTTGACCATTTTCTCCACCATACGCTCTGCTAATGGCAGGAACATGGTCTGAGAGAGCTTCTCGTCTTGTGCTGAGATGGCCTTAAAAATTTTAATTAGACATTGATTTCATTCATTTTTGAATAGGTACATCTTTGGTATACAGTTTAAGTCAGAATTATTAGCCCTCCTGAATTATTAGCCCTCCTGAATTATTAGCCCCCCTGTATAATTTTCCCCCCAATTTCTGTTTAATGGAAAGAAGATTTTTTTTAAACACATTTCTAAACATAATAGTTTTAATAACTCATTTCTAATAACTCATTTCTTTTATCTTTGCCATGATGATAGTACATAATATTTGACTAGGCATTATTCAAGATACTAGTATTCAGCTTAAAGTGACATTTAAAGGTTTAACTAGGTTAATTAGGCAAGTTAGACTAATTGGGCAGGTCATTGTATAATGATGGTTTGTTCTGAAGCCAATCAAAAAACATATTGCTTAAGATGGCTAATAATATTGACCTTTAAATGGTTTTAAAAAAATTAAAAACTGCTTTTATTCTAGCCGAAATACAACAAATCAGACTTTCTCCAGAAGAAAAAATATGATAGGAAATACTGTGAAAAATTCCTTGCTCTGTTAAACATCATTTGGGAAATATTTGAAAAGTAAGGAACTTTCACAGGAGGGCTAATAATTTTGACTTGAACTGTATGGTGAATATGAACGTAAGAAAACATGATCATACCTGCATCACCAAGCTCATAACTGACCAGAAGTAATAGGGGTTTTTGGGGACAATTTTATAGAGTGCCATTCCAGCCTGTCAGAAGAGAGGAGACAGGAAAGTCAGTATCACCATAGACTTAATAAGAACTTGATGGCTTCAATGTTTAAATAAATACTTAAATCAGGGAACAAATTATCAAAATAATCAAAGTTACCCCCCCAGAAGTTCAGAATCGATTCTGTATTCAAATTGTAAGCTAGAAACAGAAAAATAGCAGGTGTTGAAAGGCGCATGTAGGTATACTGCTGAATTTGTGTGTCTGCAAGCGTGGACTGCAAGAGAGTGAAAGAAATGAGAATGAAAGTGTGGCAGATGAATGAAGTATTGTGTACAACTGTTTTTTTTTTTTAATTTGTTCTCTGTACTAAAAGCAATTTCAATATAATTAGCAAGTATCATTTTTATATAAACATTTTTGCTTTACAGACATTTGTTGGTATAAACAAACAAACAAAAAGATGGACTGTTCTTGGAATTAGGGTTGGTCCGGTAGTGAAATAAATTTTTTTTAAAAAAAAGTAAATTTCCAGCTAACGTTTGTGTGGCGTTCTTAAACACTACTGATTGACCATTGTGTTCACATGCTCAATAGATACGACTGTGATCGGATTACCAATCTGCAATTTATTTATTTATTTACTTATTTAACCAGGAAAGCCCCATTGAGATACAATATCTCTTATACCAGGGAGTCCTGGGGTCCGTTCTTCGTACTTCGCTTAAATGATCTAAGATGATTTGACAGATCCTGGATCTTTCAATCTTGATAACTGATCTCTGGCTAATTTGGTTCTTCAAACAAGTTCGCGAATCAGATTAAAATGTCTGGATGAACTGATCTGAGATCGCTGCGCGTGTTGTAAAGGACAGATCTATCGATCCTCGAAATCATGATCAGCAATCCAATTGGCTGATGGCACAGCAGCGTAATGACATCATCTGATTAATATTTAATTATCCATGTGAGCAAAATTACATAAAATTCGTAGTAAACGGTGTGTTAAATATGATATGCAATACCTTTCCACCTTTGTTGTGGGCTGCAGGCTTTACACTTTCACGCGTCAAGAGTATTTAGCAATTATTTAGAGCAGATTTTCTTTATTATAGTAGCCTAGGTCTATTCAAGTTTCTTAATCGGCGTCAGGACTGTATAAATCTGTATAAAATGTGTAACTGGCTGTATAAATTAATTTTGCATCAAAAAAGCATTTTGATATTGGTAAAGGTGTCTGCAACTTTTGTGAAGCATAAAATCAGTCATAGCTGTCAAAACATGTGCATGACTGCATAAATTATTATTCCTTAAAAAAAAAAAAAAAAAAAAAAGTTGAATATTGTGCATGTCTATTATTATATACAAATTGTACTAAAGCTGGGTCGGTACCTTAAAATAGTATGTGTTTGTATCTAAAAAGTCAATAATAATAATTCTCTCCTTGAACCCCTTAGGGAGAACCACTTCGTGACAGCTTTTGTACTTTTATTTCAGAGTGCCGATTACATCAGTTTTATTTATTTATTTGTTTGTTTGTTTGTATATATA
>CAIGQV010019082.1:995576-1009547 GCA_903798115.1 Danio jaintianensis | reverse complement strand
TGTATCTGTGTTTGCACTTGGTGAACAGCATTGAAGAGTGGTAAACTGATGACCTTCATGGCCAATCACAGTCACATTTATTGAGCATGTGAACACAAAAGCCAATCAGTGGCACTTAAGAACATGCACAAGCGTTAGCGGGAAATGGACGTTATTAAAATTCCAGTACCGATTGGTAGCGAACTCAATACTTTTGACAACCCTACTTGGAATAAGAACTGTTTGTTCTTTATAATTGCTCTGTGTAATCTGGCGTTTCAGTGTTACATTCAGAGCTTGTACATCTTAAATATAACTTTATTAAAACAAAACTAAATTCAGTTGGCAGGGCAGTACTATCATACATAGATTCCAATCATAAAAGCATAGAAACAAAACAAGTCTGGTTAAGACTAGGGTTGCACGATACTGGAATTCGGTACCAATCGATACTGAAATTTTAAAAACGTCCATTTCCCGCTGATATTTGAGCGCTACTGAGCACGTTCTTAAACAGAGTTGATTTGCCGTTGTGTTTACGTGCTCAACAGAAATGACTGTGATTGGCCATGAAGGTCATCAGTTCACCGAACTCACCGCTGTTTACTGAGTGTAAACACAGGTACAGGGACACTGGAGTGTTTCAAAATCACGTCGATGAGCTGGTTTGTCTATAAGCTGACATACAAGCGATCTGCTGATGAATCGCGGCTTTAAAACGCTGATGACTTTCACGGCCAATAAATCATTTCTGTTGAGCACGTGAACACAATGGCAAATCAGCACTGTTTAAGAACGTGCTCAGTAGCTCTCAAATGTCAGCACGAAATGGACGTTTTTAAGATTTCAGAATCGATTGGTACCGAATTCCAGTATCGTGCAACCCTAGTTAAGACATGAAGTTGGAAAGATGCATTTGCACAGCTGAAGAAACAGAGAAAAAATGTAGTTCAAGAATCGTTTTGGAATCGGAGCGTGACTCCCAGAATCGAATGAATAAAATAAATATTATAGAAAATAAATATAAGAGTCAACGCAATCAGAACCTGTTGCATCTTCTTGTACTCTCCGACCCGAGCGTAGGCCATGAAGAGGTGAGAGTGGTACTCTTCGCTCGCTGGAACCTTCCGGACTGCAGCTTCATACAGCTTGGTCACTAACTCGGCTACAGAAGGAATGAGCAGAAACACAATATTTATGAGCAATTCTATGCAAATGTCAACCTTGCCATGAAAAAAAGAAAATTTTCAGCAAAATAAGGATACGAGGATAGCGCGGTGACGCAATGACGTTAATCGAATTATGTGCTATAACATATAAAACGGGATCATGAAAGGAACATTCAAAAAGCAACTCATCTAAAGACCTTAATCATATTATTGTCTTAATTAGATTAAGGCAAATAATTCGATTACTGATGTCCATGTAAACGTAGTCAGTGTTTCAAACAATTATATAATTAACTTCACACAAGTGCCATTTCAAATCTGTCACATCCATAACCAAGCTTTTTACTCATAAATCAAAAAAATATAAAATAAAATCACTCATTTTTGTATAGAGAGCCAACTCCAGGGCTCGCAAAATCCGGTTGCCCAAAATCTCCAGCTGCCCGACGGGCAATCTTAGGCCCAATCCCAATTCTATTTTTGTGCCCCTTCCACATCCCCTTGGCCCTTGAAACAGAGTGTGAAAGGGAAGGGCTTCAAAATTTACCCCTAAGAAATGGTACACCAGTACAACACCTGCACACGTCACCATATGTCATCGCGATCTCTTGCTTCATATGAGATTGACAATGGCGACTGCTGTAGTTATTTCAGTTGCGTTATTTTTTGGTATTTATCTTCAGGAAATCACTGAAGGCATATATCATGTTTTCATAATGATACAATGTGGCAATAAGATCGTAAGATCGTGCATTTACACACTGGCCATATTCATTTATGTAAACACACAAAAACCACATTAACATTATACCAGACACTGTAAAAAGGTCATTCCCAGCCACTAGACTTTTGTGAAAGGGGATTCCAGTGTCATCGAGTGACAGAATGTTGTGGGACTACTATACAGGAGTTATTATTAGGGATTATAGATGGATTATATTTTAGCGTTTTTTTTTTTAAACATGACAGTAAAACACGAACGCCGTTATGAATGTGTTAAAACATATGCTTGTTTGTAATTCGTAATAATGACAAAAAAAATACTAATTTGTGCATCTCTACTTCCGTGTGCAGCCATGCTGCCGTTGTAGCTGGTGTATTCTGGGAAATTTTCTTACCCCTTGGTTTCGAGTGAGGTCCTGAAAAATGTCCGCTTTGAGGGGTATCTAGCCCTTCCCCTTAGCCCTACGCCTTCAAGCTAAAGAGAATTGGGACACCCCTACCCCTTCACATGAACGCGCAAAACAAGGGGTAGGGGTAAGGGCTAAGGGATAGAATTGGGATTGGGTTTAGGGATTAGTGGGAGGAAAAATAGACATTTCTTTACAATGCCTTTACATTCACTCAAAAATGTGATAATTATGTGTGTGCTGTGCTGCTGATACAGTAGCAATAAATCCACTTTTTTACTTGAAGAAAGCCACCATATAAACAATTAACGTTACCTCCTAAATAACGTAGTGTTTCAATGCCCAGCACTGAAGCACACAAACACTCGTCACTCACTCAGAGATCGCACTGACACAAAGATTCGGATATAGAAATAGTCTGAGCCAGGCTTTAAGTTTAATAATCATATGTTTTATATTTAAAATCAATTATACATGCGTCTATACCAGCAACATAACATTAAACTGAACATCCTGATTCGTCCCGTTAGCTGTCACATGCCAGGATGTTTCATTTCCTCAGCACCAAATAATGACTTCAACAAAGTATCTAAGGTTTTTAAAACAAGACATTTATCAAGAGATGATTAAACAATTAACAAACATACATTAACTTCTTACCTCAGAGTTGTCCAGAATTGTACAGTATAATAGGACGTCTTTCTTTTGGTACATAAACAAGCAGTATTACATCATGAGGCCTGTCTAAGCTATGCGAAATCTAAAGTACCATATCTTTATGCAATTATTCAATATTAAGATCAATATACGTTAATAAGTTAATATAAGAAATAAATAGCCGTTAATTTTTAAATTAAGCGAGTGTGCAAGTCTCTGTGAAAAGCACGTGCTGGAGCACATGCAAATCAGACACATGTGGTTATGAAAGACTGAATACAGGTAATGACAGTTAAAGTTAATGATTTGTCTACTTTTCCCTATTATTCAACAGGATCGGTAAACAACTGTCAGTCAGCTTGTAAAAGAAAATGTCCATTTATTTTTTTTACAATTACACTTAAAGGGATAGGCTAGTTAAAGGAGCAGTCACCCAAAAATGAAAATGCGCCCGCTATCTAATTCAGGTTTGAATTGTGAAGGGTGAGTAAATAATGACGTTAAGTTTTGGGCTATCAATTTAAGTGTGTTTTCTGTGATGCAGCTCCGAACTCATTCAGGGCGCACTCACATTATGCTATCTGAACCGTGCCCAGGCACGTTTCCCAGTTCGTTTGACAAGTGTGAGTGCTCTGAATCGGGCTCAGGCGCGGTTCAGTTGGCCGGCCCTGGCCCGGTTGGAAGAGGTGTGCCAGAGCGTGGTTCGGTTGGGCTTTGGCGCGGTACGCTTGTAGTGTAAGTGCAAAGTGCACCTGAGCCTGAATCTGAAGACGCAACGTCACTTTTAAGGGACTGTTTCATATAAATTTATTAATCATTCTTACTGTTCAATGAACGCGAACTGTCATAGTTTATTAAAGACACAAACCCCTCGCTGCACGTCAGCTGCACCTTCAGCAAACCTCCTAATACGTGCAGCACGAGGACTTTTATGATAATTTATGAGCGTCAAAAGTGGTGGATCTGTTCGGCAAAATATTTGACTGCATGTCATTGCATATCAAATGACTAAAACGATATAACTAAAGAAATCTCCACTTTGCTGAGCGAGAGTGTTTTTCTACCTGTTAAACTGAATCATCGATGCATCATGCTCAGGTTCGGAAGGTAAAGATGCGCAGTGTGAGTGCAGGCCGTCAGGGGAGAGGGGAGGGGGGACAAGATCGCTTCGGCATGGTTCAAGACAACCGTGCCTAGTGAGAGTACGCCCTCAGATTTTACATGTAGTAAGTTAGTTATGTATATATTACATAACCAAAAATAGCCAGTAAATATTCTGAATATTTATACTTTATTATTAAAAAAATAACTACCCTCTAACATTCTGGAACGTTTCTATAGTTAAAAAATAACCTGAAACAATGTTCACGTTGGTTATTAAAAAAATATTAATAAAAAAAAAAAAGTTAAATAATATTTTGGTTATTTTAAAAAATATAGCCTAGAACAAATAAGTTTTTTTTATTTTTTTTATAAATAATGTATCTTCTATTTGGGATACTTACATTTATATTCGGGCTACCAAAAACTGAAGAGTGCCTGCCTGAGGGCTACCAGGGATTTAGAAATTTAGCTTATCCTTAAAACTTATCCTTTTGATTAGCATTGCTTCTTTTGGGTTGTGCAGTTTAATTCACTGAATTTCTACAAAGTATGTTGTGTACTGTAAACTCACATACTTTTTGGTCAAATCCGTAATGCATGTTTATTTTCCTCATTTATTTCTAACTATAAAACTTTTTTTACAGACTGATATTTTTTGGATCCCATAACTCTGTGCTTAGTTGTTTTGTAAAATATAAACAGATGTTTCAATATAATGTTAAGATATACTTTCTCTGTGAATTTATATTTGAAGTTTTTACTGTAAATGTCACATCCATAATGCTGGAATTGCTCTTATGTTTTTGCAAATTTTTGTGTTACACATTTTAAAGGGTCCGTGATTTCGCGACATGACTTACGTCGGTGCATCTCTCTGTAGAGGATGGTCAGTGCCTGCAGAGAGTTGTCGTCTGTGGGTTCAAGAACCGCCACTTCCTGTGCTAACGTGAAGGCTTCGTCCTGTTTGCCTGTTCGCTGCAGACCGATTGCCTTCAGGACCTGCGGCATGAAAATAAATGCATCCAGAACTAATTTATCAATAGACAAGGGCATATTCATGTTTATTTAATGGACCTTTTGTGAAAAAAAGATCTTGTGTTGATCGCTGTCAACAGCGTCATGTGAAGTACAGTGTAAATGCATCAGTTCTGCTGACACTTTGTGACAATTAGGCTGACACGAACATCAGATTCAGAATGAGCTTTAGTCGCCAAGTGTGCGCAAACACACAAGGAATTTTTGTAGTTTACTGGAGCTCAGGGTACATATGTACACATTCATCCAAGAAAACAGGACATTTAAATAAGTGGAAAATAAGTAAACAAATTATATTTAGAATATTTATGCAAAATTTAGATTTTATACATATTTTTTTAATATATTTTTTCTTTTTTAATTTTTACTTAAAATAAATACACTCACCGGCCACTTTATTAGGTACACCTGTCTAACTGCTCATTAACGCAAATTTTTAATCAGCCAATCACATGGCAGCAACTTAATGCATTTAGGCATGTAGACATGGTCAAGACGATCTGCTGCAGTTCAAACCAAGCATCAGAATGGGGAAGAAAGGTGATTTAAGTGACTTTGAATGTGGCCTGAGTATTCAGAAACTGCTGATCTACTGGGATTTTCACACACAACCATCTCTAGGGTTTACAGAGAATGGTCCGAAAAAGAGAAAATATCCAGTGAGCGGCAGTTCTGTGGGCGCAAATGCCTTGTTGATGCCAGAGGTCAGAGGAGAATGGCCGGACTGGTTCTAGCTGATAGAAAGGCAACAGTAACTCAAATAACCACTCGTTACAACCGAGGTATGCAGAAGAGCATCTCTGAACGCACAACCTCGAGGCAGATGCCACTCCTGTCAGCTATGAACAGGAAACTGAGACTACAATTCACACAGGCTCACCAAAATTGGACAATAGAAGATTGGAAAAACGTTGCCTGGTCTGATGAGTCTCAATTTCTGCTGCAACATTCGCATGGTAGGGTCAGAATTTGGTGTCAACACCATGAAAGCATGGATCCATGTCATAAAACGCGAATCCTCTTTAAGACTGGTTTCTTGAACATGACAATGTGTTCACTGTACTCAAATGGCCTCCACAGTCACCAGATCTCAATCCAATAGAGCACCTTTGGGATGTGGTGGAACAGGAGATTCGCATCATGGATGTGCAGCCGACAAATCTGCAGCAACTGCGTGATGCTATCATGTCAATATGGACCAAAATATTTCCAGTTCCTTGTTGAATCTATGCCACGAAGGATTAAGGCAGTTCTGAAGGCAAAAGGAGGTCCAACCCGGTACTAGTAAGCTGTACCTAATAAAGTGGCCGGTGAGTGTGTGTGTGTATATGTTTAATATACATACACACAACCACATTTAGATGGTTCATGTGCAATATTAGCATAGTTTACTGGTTTAACTTTACTATAAATGTAAAATAAAAATATTATAATTGTTTTTCTTACATATTTATAAAAAATATTTATTTTACTTAAATAACTGTAAAAGCTATATCGTTAAACAATACAATGATAATGTCAACTAATAATACTATTACCTTGCTATATAATAAGAAATACTATTTTCAAATTATGCAGCCCTAAAACAAGCAAAGGAAACCTGAAAAAAGCTAGCCAAAATTGTATTTATTTTTACTATATATATGAGAAAAAAAGGTTGAGTTGCATTCCCCTATGAGATACATGCATTTTAAACATGTATAAAACAACACACACCTTTGCGCAGTGGAGATCTTTGTGCTTCTTGAGCAGCTTGTCGGCCTGCTGGATTGCCATCTTGTTATTGCCATTGTCCAGGTAATCTAGAAGAGAACCAAATGTTCAATACAAAAAGTGAGCTGTTCTATGGAAGTTACAAACATGTTTGACACCAATCAGCTGGTCACATGAGCAAATTATAAAGTACATAATACAGAAAAATGAATAATCTGTCATCATTTGTACACCTTCATTAATTACAAACCAACCCAACAAGGCTTTGCTTTTTAATTCATAGCAATTTAGAACAGGGTGAGGGCGAGTAAAAGATGACTAATCTGTGTTAGAGGAACACTCCCTTTTTTTAAGAAATAGGCCCATTTTACAACCCTTTAGACTTTTACAATTCATCTATTCAGGCAATCTCCAGGTCTGCCAGGAGCCCCTTTAGCTTAGTATAGATCATTAAATCGGATTAGACCATTAGCAACTAGTTCAACAATTCAAAAAGAGTTCCGATAATTTTCTTATTTAAAAGCTTGCAGCAGCTAAGTTCCTTGACTATTACACCAGAATAAGAGCATAGTTCCTAGCAATATTGACACAAAAATATCCAGGGTTCTTGTATCTTTTCCAAAGTCACATTTAAGCATGTTTTAAGCACTTTCTAGGTGCATTTTCAAACTTTTCCAGCCCTTTACACATATAACATACTTCATTACATTATATCAGACATTATTTGTTAGAATGCTATACTATAAGGAACAGCTTTGATAGCATGTTTGGACCTAGCCCAACATTGAATTAGTCATTTACTTACATTTAGTCATTTACTTAAATGTCATTTTCTCACATCTAAAATGTGTCATCTTTCATTTTAAAAGTACATTTATTCTACTTTCATGTATTGTTCACTTATAAAGCTGTATTCTCCATGCATTGTGTCAACAAAAAAAAAAAAAAAAAAAAAAAACAGATCACAGTACAGGCACACGCACACTTGTAGACTCCAGAGTTTTAATTTTAAGCAAAAGCAACAATATTTTTTACAAGTTAATCACTATTAGCTCTTTAATAACAAAATTTGACAGCAACAATTACATTTATATGCAGTTTCAAGCACTTTGTCCAAAATGTGAGCACTTTTCGAACCTGGAAAACATTACATTAAAATTCAAGCAATTTCAAGGATTTCCAGCACTCGTAAGAACTTTTCTATTTTCGTCAGTCTTAGTACATGAATACATGAGTAATAGAATAGTCTAGCTTTGAATAGAAAAATTATCCAAACTCTTTTGTTTTTGTTTTTTAGCGAGATGCTAATGGTCTAATATGATTTAATGATCTATGCTAAGCTGAAGTACTCCCGCCAGACCTGGATATTGGTTGAAGGATCTAAAGGGTCTAAATGGTGCCAACTGATGATCAACAGTAAAAATTACAAATTGTACCTCTTCCCAACAGGGAAAACCAGCAAAAATCAAGAATGCATAATTATTTGGTCTCATGGCTTTGCAATCAAAAAATTTGATTATAATGGAGGTCAATGGGGCAAAAACAGCCACCAACATAATGAAGGGGTATAAAAGGGAAGTGTGTTCCTTTAAACCTTAAACCAGCCTGTTTAACACCTTGAATGAGATTTTAAAAAAACCCATTTAAATTGATTTGAACTGAAAATGGTTTATTTTTTGTTAACTTGTACATCCAGTGATGCTAATCCAAAGTTGAGGGTATAAAAGCATTGGCAATGAGGACCAAATGCTTGCAGACACACAACACAGAGCTTAGACTGTGAGAACGTTCTCTCACCAAATGCTAAATCTAATTCTGAGCGCAGGAACCCCCGCCCTCCCGTCCCATAAGTCTCTGCTAAAAGAACACAGGACTCTGTCTCATGACAGCTGGATATCAAAATTAACCAGGCCAGACAGTAGATGCTGAATTTCTACAAGAGAACAGTTCTGTGTCTCTGTCCAGTAATACATCTAACTAGCATTGTTCCTTCTGTTCAATCACCCACACAGAAACACAGTCCAACTCCACGCACAAAGCACCAAAATAAAGGTCAGTGATCTATTGATTGTTAGAAACATTACATGCTCAGGGAATCATGGCTAGTGTGGAAGAACAACAGCAAGTCCCTGATAGAAATAAACCAATAAAAAGACATTGAAAATAGATATATAATAACAACAGTTTGAATACATTCAAATTAAAACGTAGTATTATTTATTAGTATAATTTAAAGGGGACCTATTATGCAAAAATAAGTTCTATAATAGGTGTAGCGCCTGTGGTGGATGTCCCGAGGGGAAATCCTCTTGCCGATACCGGACAACAGCTCATCAAACTGGGCTCTGCTCAGTCTGAAGCATCGCTGAAAGCTTCCATCATCCAGGTATAGTTTCTGGAGGAGTTGCTGAACTCACAGAGCTGGGTGAACCTCTGAAAGGATCTAGTAGACTTGAAATGGTGCGATTATCAAATTGTAAAAGCAGCGATTATTTCGATTATTACTATGCCGAGGGAGGTGAGCGCGAGTAATTAAAACGATCCAACTAACGTTACTTAAAAAGCAGACAACTGTTACAGCAGCACCCACGAGCCCCTATTCACTACAATGGAGAAAATAAAAGCTGTGAATTCCATCTCTGCTCTGCGTCTCTCTCACTGTGTGTGCACCTTTAACCTGCTTGCGTGAGGTAACGTTTCGTCTCCTCTCTCAGCTGTTACAGTGATTCTTGTGAATGCACACACAAGTGTTACTCTGCAGCGTGAGTTTTCTCCACCACGTCTACCATGGATCAGCTGTGAATAGACTATAACGTTAGCTAACCGTGGCTGTTTATCCGTATCACTCATCATCGTCATATATATAAATAATATATACATATAAATATATTTATAAATTATAGATTTCAACAAGAATTCTTGTGCTGTTACGTAAAATTTACAATTGTGTATGGAAAGCCTTGTCAGTGCACCGTGAATATCATGAAATCAATATGAAAAATGTAACACAATCTAAATGTAAAGGTTCTAAAGTTTTTATATATCTATATATAAGATTTTATATATAATTTATTTAATTGAATTTAAAATACTGCAGTTATTTTCTTAATTTGTCATGACAACTTTATTGGTAAAAATGGTTTTAAACAAACAGTAGCATTACAACACATTGAGATTAAAAATCTCTTTTACAAGAGCGTCCTGGCCAAGATTAGGCAGTATACAGTAGGCATGGGATGATAATCGTTTTCAAGGTATACCGCGGTTTGGAAAAGTCAAGGTTTTAAAACCGTCAAAATTTTCTGCAATACCGTTCCTAAGGTATGTGTACAATTATTTTTTTACTTTTTTTTTGTTTTTTAGGACAACAGTATCTCCAGCAGAAAAGATCTCCAAAGATGCTGTTTTAAATAGTAAAAAAAAAAATCTGTTTTTGAAATAAATGAATACAGCAGAAGTCAATGATTCATTTGAATGATTAAAGCCTAGTTTATACTTCTCCTCCGGCGCATGCAATGCGCGTAGTCGTGCATTTATACTTCTGCGCGCTGTTTATGTTGCTCTGCAATAACACTTCCGAAACGCTAGCTGGCAGTAGGTGTTTATGTTCCTCTCTGTTGAGTTTCTTCGCTGGTGTTTTGTTTTTTCTGAACGCTACACCTTAATGTGCAAGTGGCTCAAACTTGCTCATTTTGAGGCGGGAACTGGCGGACGTGCAACAATTTTAATCATGAGGTAAACACAAAACAACAGTTTCCATCTGGAGCTCCTTCACGGGACTCCACACTTGTAAACACTCGCTCCATCGGGCTCGCGTAGCTCTCACCTCCGCCCACACGCGATAGCGCTACCAAGCCGACCAATCACAGAGCTTGCGCTACGTGTCGTTGCGACGTGCAGTTAAATTTTTTTTGAGAGGTGCGCGTCAGCGTCGGCCACGGTGAGGGCTATGCAACCATGCATAGGCTGCGCCGGAGCATACGTGTGCGTTTGACGCAGAAGTATTAATCAGCCTTTAGCCTGACATGTTTACTGTTCCAAAATATTTTAAATGTTTCTTAAAATAAAATACATTGTGTTTAAAAGGGATTTTTTTTTTGTTTTTTACCCAGACAATTCAAAAGAATATATTTTAGAGCAGTAATCACAATACCGCAAAACCGTGATATTTTTATCCAAGGCTATCATACCGTTAGAATCTTATACCGACCCATGCCTAGTATACAGTTCACATGGGTTTAACAAACAAACAAACAAATAATAGGCAACATCATTCATCCATCAAAACACACATACAATGACAGTTAAAAACTATTCAGAACATCTACAGTAGCATAGTGTAGCATACTCCGTGATTATGCTTGGTCTTTCTTTGGTGCTGTTAAAACCACCACATCAAACCTGTAGCTCTTTTATGAAATTATAGTAAATCGCAATCTCAATTTTGATCAGATAAATCACGATTAGATTTTTTCTCCAAATTGTGCAGCCCTAACTCAGACACCGTGCCGAACGAATATATGCTGTTTTTCAGCCTTCCTAAAGCAAATAAAGCACAGCTATTCTCGCAATAAAATCCATGTTAGCCGTTTAGCAACGAAGCTAGTCTCACCAGGCAGACAGAAGCCCCACCCATGACACGAATCCGCGTCTATTGTGTAGTGAATTTGTTGCGCGAATGAAGTAAACTCAAAATATTCACGTGTCTATTTACGCACGAATATCGTGATTTATTCGCTCGTCTGGTGTGAATAATGGTGCATAATGGTAAAAATTAATTACTTCTATTACTCTATTTTTTTTATAATCACACTTGACAAAAAAAGTCTGCAGAAACACTTTGATTGACATTTTCTCTTTGTACGTGTCATCAGAGGAGAAAAGCCCCACCCATTAGTGACAATCTCTCCCTCATTAGCATAGACAGCCCTGAGTGAGAAGCAGCAATTTTGAATCTGCTGCTATGCTAACACGCAGGCATTTTTAGCTCTGCCCTGTTTTCAAAATAGGGTCTGGAGCACAATCTCATTTGAATTTAAAGCGACAGTCGCCAAAATGGCACAATTTGGATCAAAGCCTAAAAGGGGCAGTTATAAAAAAATACTTGTGTGGTATTTTGAGCCGAAACTTCACATACAGACTGTACGGTGTGTATGTGAAGTGTGTACACACTCTAGGGACTTATTTTACATCTTGTAAAAAGATATAATTTAAAACGTCCCCTTTTAAACAGCAGAGTTCAATGAAAACTTTAGATATTAATATAAAAAAGAAAAATAGTAATACATTATCTTGCTCCAATCTACCTTTTTTAAGCATTTTAAGTAAATGTAGACCAACTTGTGAGAACAGGTCAAACTGCACACAGAATTTGAATACAAGAATAAAAGTAATATGCGATATAAAATAATCATTATAAGGGCAAATATATTGCTAAATTAGCTTATGCAAATGTGAAGATATAATGTTAAATGATCTATTTACAGTTAAACATGGAGGGACAAATTGTAAAAATGTACATGAATAACTGACATGACTATGTACATCATTAATTACTATTTCAATGCTATAATAGGAATATGATATACAGTCATGTTCCACATCATTTTGGTAGTTAAAACAAATATCAATTGAGGTCATGTTGGTTTTATATTCACACATTCGGACGTTCTCCTTAATATACTTTCAGAAAAGTATTCTTTGCATATGCAATGCCAATGCCTATCGAGGTACAACATGGTTCACAGTCAAAGAAATAGTGCTAATGTTGTTTTTAAGTCATATTTACATGTGATTTCAGACCGAATATTCAAAAGTACCATGGTGAACAATATAGGGAGCATGTCACAAGTTGTCACTGAGCGAATGTGCTGATATAAAACCAACTTTACCTCAATCAAACATCAGTGATGTAACTCAAGGCAATGTTAAATGTTACGACTAAGATTTAAAGCGTTTAAAGTTATTAAAATGGCCTTTCAGCACTCATATTGAGAACACATCCCAAATTTAGACGGCATAGTTCACTACAACAAACAAAGAGGCTTAAAAATAAGCTCTAGTAGAGAATAAGCAGGTTCATCTCAGCTCATTTAGACACAAAGTGCAGCTTTTTGAATCTGTAACATAATTGCAAAGGTTATGCTAACCTAAACATGTCAAGAGGCATGTAAAGCACAAGTCTCGCAGTCTACAAGCATAACAACACAGAAAGAACATGAAATATTAAAGCACAAAAGGCTCATATGTGGCAGTTAATCTCTTTGACATCTCTCAAAGGTAATGAGCTGGATCATCAGATGACATTGTCACTTATGTCCGGACATTTAAAACGCATTTCTGTGATAAAAGGGCTAAACGCAAGGTTTATTGCATCGATAGAAGGGTCAGACTGTGACCGCATAAAGACGCACTGTCATAGGGCACCGCAGCCGAACTGAGACCGTGGCTTCAGTTCCACAGGCCTCACCGGCTGTCCACAGCTCCTGCAGCCGTTTAATAAACACAACAACGCGCAAGTCGGTCCTGCAACACTAGCGAGGCCAGCAGGGTCTCTATCAGCCCCACGGTGCAGTTTGAATCTTACCGTAGATAGGTCTTAGCCTCCTGTCGTTAGGGTCTTGCACATGGCCCCTCGCCGCCATGATGGAGCTGAGCAGGATTAATTGATGCGCATGCGCAGGCCAAGCACTCCGGAAAGACTTTAAACGGGAACCTGGGAGTCACGCGTGTCGTTCAGTGTCACTGTAAAAGACACATCTGTGCTCTTTTTTTCTAATAAAAAGTGCGAGTTAAGAACTAGTTTTAGGGCATACTTTTAGTTTAAAATATATTCGGTAAGTACCATAGAGTTGTGTTATGTGTGTGTTGTGTGTATATCTACACGCGACAATAATAACCAATAATAAAGCATTAATAAATGTAAAATAAAAAAATTAAAATCAGTAAATAACGATTTTAACGGTGTATGGAAACATACATAAATGAAAAATGTAAATATTTACAATCCCACGTTTAACAGTGTTTTAGTGTGAGGGTCCTTCTCATAAGAATGATCATAATTTGTGATCATTGGCAGCAAAAACATTACAATTATTTATTTAATATACCCAGGCAGACCCGTAGCCAGCCTGGTGAAAGGGGTGGTTTTTCTTTCTTACAAAGTGGACATTTTTTCAGTTATA
>CAIGQV010019082.1:974867-995176 GCA_903798115.1 Danio jaintianensis | reverse complement strand
ATTTTCTTTTCGGCTTAGTCCCTTTATTTACCAGGGGTCGCCACAGCGGGATGAACCGACAACTTATTCAGCATTTGTTTTACACAGCTGATGCCCTTCCAGCTGCTACCCAGTACTGGGAAACATCCATACACTCTCTCATTCACAAACACACACACACTCATACACTACGGCTAATTTAGTTTATTCAATCCATCTATAGCGTATGTGTTTGGACTTGTGGGGAAAACCGGAGCACCCGGAGGAAACCCACGCCAACACAGGGAGAACATGCAAACTCCGAGGCTCGAACCAACGACCTTCTTGCTGTGAGGCAATCGTGCTACCCACTGCGCCACCGTGACGCCCTCTATATTATTATTATTATTATGTTTTAGTTGTTTATTATTCAGGGGCGACAGTGTGGCGCAGTGGGTAGCACGATTGCCTCACAGCAAGAAGGTCGTTGGTTCGAGCCTCGGATGGGTCAGTTGGCATTTCTGTGTGGAGTTTGCATGTTCTCCCCATGTTCGCGTGGGCTTCCTCCGGGTGCTTCGGTTTCCCCCACAAGTCCAAAGACATGCGCTATAGGTGAATTGGGTAAGCTAAATTGGCCGTAGTGTATGTGTGTGAATGAGTGTGTATGGGTGTTTCCCAGTACTGGGTTGCAGCTGGATGGGCATCCGCTGCATAAAACATATGCTGGATAAGTTGGCGGTTCATTCCGCTGTGGCGACCCCAGATTAATAAAGGGACTAAGCCAAAAAGAGAATGAATGAATGAATAATATAGAGCTTCATGATTATTATAGCCTCTCTTATAAAAAAGTACATTTGAAAATTCATGGATAACAACAATAGCCAAAATAGTATTCAAAGTGATTATAATATGAGCCGCTTTTGGTGCTTCACAGCTTTTTATTGGTCAGTTTTTGTTTCAAGAATAAGGTCCAGATTTAGAATAAAAGTTACTTGTAAAATGTTTTCTCTATTTAAAAACAATACAGCAGCGAAAGATGACTTCAATTACATCAGATTGTATGTTTTCATGCACAGCTGGATGTTGGACTCATGAAAAATAATAGTTAGCACTGGCCAAAACTGATTAGCTAAAGTCACGCCGAAGCGACAGCTAACAGAGGATTCAGCTTGCTCTTAAAGCCATTTTTGATGAGTTATTTTCACCATTTATGATGGCATAGCAGTCAAAATAGGACAAATGAGCTCATGTATGGGACAAATTCTGGACCTTTGTCATTGAGGGGTGGGTCTTTCGAACCCCCCCTGGCTACAGGCCTGCCAGGAGTACAATATAAATACTATGGCTCAGTGAATTTGTGTGAGCTAAATGAAACCACTCTATATACACGCCATAACAGGTAAAATAAAATAGAAAAAAAATAGTCAATAAATAACTAATTTAACGGTAGATAACTGCAAGTAGAATAATTAATGAAATCTAAATGAAAAATTTAAATATTTATTCACAGTGTAAACTAGGCATTTTGTACAGGAAATTATTTAGATGCATTTTTAATTTTAGGGGGTTTTATATGAGTGATCGTATTTTGTTATCATTGGCATCAAAAACACTAAAACAATTTATTTAATATACCCAGGACTACAATATAAATACTATGGCTCAGAGAATTTGTGTGAGCTAAATGAAACCACTCTATATACACGCAATAATAATATAATAATACGCGATAATAATGCATTACAATAAGTAAAATAAAATAGAAAAGAAAATAGATTAGTCAGTAAATAACTAATTTAACGGTGTACTGCAAGTAGAATAATTAATGAAATCTAAATAAAAAAGTGAAATATTTGTTGCTGACCATGTCCATCCCTTTATGACCAGTGTACCCATCTTCTGATGGCTACTTCCAGCAGGATAACACACCATGTCATAAAGCGCGAATCATCTCAGACTGGTTTCTTGAACATGACAATGAATTCACTGTACTCAAATGTCCTCCACAGTCACCAGATCTCAATTCAATAGAGCACCTTTGGGATGTGGTGGAACAGGAGATTCGCATTATGGATGTGCAGCCGACAAATCTACAGCAACTGCGTGATGGTATCATGTCAATATGGACCAAAATCTCTGAGGAATATTTCCAGTACCTTGTTGAATCTATGCCTTTAGGCAGTTCTAAAGGCAAAAGGGGGTCCAACCTGGTACTAGTAAGGTGTACCTAATAAAGTGGCCGGTGAGTGTGTGTGTGTATATGTATATATATATATGTTTTATATACACATGAGTAGAATATAAATACTATGGCTCAGTGAATTTGTGTATTTGAATTTCATATAATGAATTACACAAACATGGATGTTTCCCAGTGATGGGTTGCAGCTGGAAGGGCATCCGCTGCGTAAAACATATGCCGGATAAGTTGGCGGTTGGATTAATAAAGGTGACCCGATTAATAAAGGGACTAAGCCGAAAAGAAAATGAATGAATTACACAAACATATGGAACTTTTTTGTGAACTAAATAAAACCACTCTCATCTGAGAATTAAAATGGGAGTCATATTTCATTTGGTTTATTTTCATTGCAATTCATCTCAACATTATTCTTAATGAGAAAGTATAAATCACGCAGTCCAGCAGAGATGGACTGGTTTGACAACACTATACATTTCCAATAAAAATTCTTATTTTTGCACAGTGACGCATATAATAATGTTAATACAAAAGCACATTTGTGATGAACACATCCACCTCATACATCACAGTCAATCAGAAAGGAAATAACACTGCTGATACAGCATATCGATGTGAAACGACAGCATGAAGTCTCAGACATGACGGTTCACTCTCAGTCTCCATCAGAACTGTCTATTCCTGCTGGTTTGTGTTTGTCGGCTGAACTCATTTGCTTGTCGAAGTCCTCCTCGCTGATTTTTCCTTTCTTCAGTTTCTTCAGCAGACGGGTGTCATTCAAAAGCTCATTCAAGTCTTCATCTTCAGCGTCCGAATCCTGTGAAGTTTAGCATTGAGATTTTACAGAGTATCCCAGGTTTATATACACTTGCGGTCAAAAGGTTTGTGATAATTATGTTATTATGCATTTATAAAAAAAATAATTAAAATAAATAAATAAATATATATATATGTAAAAGAAAGGGACTAAGCCGAAAATAAAATAAATGAATGAATATATGTAAAAGTAGGGCTGGGCGATATTGCAAAAAAATGATCAAGATATCATGTTTCATATCATTCGACATTAGGGATGTAACGATTCACCTGACTCACAATTCGATATGATTCATGATACTAATCTTACGATTCACGATTTAGTCAAGATTTTTTTTTTTACAAAATTATTTGAGACAAATTTAAGTTAAACAAGAGCCCTTTCTTATTTTCTCAAATGCTGCACTTTTTAAAAAATATTTTCTGCAATAACTAAATTGGAATTTTAAAACAAAATCCAAATGAAAAGTGAATAATACAAACTAAGAAAGACTCTTTAATATAAACAAACTAAAACTGTGACTGTGCAGCTAAATTACAAATTTAAAATGAATTCCAAATCAAAAATGAACAATACAAATTAAAGAAGCTCTTTAATACAAACAAACTAAAACTGTGACTGTGCTGGGATTTGACATATTTTAAAAGAAATATCAGATCATCTCTGTTTTCTGGCATAAGCTGAGGTCTTTGCACATTTACAATGTCCCCTGCTGAAAAAAACTCTTTGACTGGGGCCTGAGATGGCTGGTGTGGAGAGGAAAGCCTTTCCTAAACCAGAGAGCAGTGTGTACAGAGGTGGTCAATAGGCCCTCTGCTCCAGGGGACTGGCCACTGGCATAAAATACTGATTATAATATAAGATATAATAAGCAAATTATTAAAAGATGCATAAACTAAATTGAAAAAGAGAGGGTAAAAAAGGAACAATCTAATACCTGCTTCTTAACAGCACATCTTTCTCTTTCAGTCTGAAAAACATCTTTACACTTTCGCTATGAAAACACTGATGCACCGTGTGATCTCCGTTTGCAGTATTTGCACACAGTCCGTGTTTTGTCTGGCGCACTTCACCGCTATCATTTTAGTCTGCCGCACCACCTCTTGCCCGCCGCTGATGTGCAGGTAAAGCGAGTTTGCGCCTATAAACACAGCGCTCCTTCTGGTCAAAACATGTATCGCGATTCATTCAAAATCGTCACATATTGAATCGTCACATATTTAAATAGATTTTCTACCTACTCACGGTGAATCGTTACATCCCTATTCGATATCGATAATTACTGAATATTTTTTAACAACACATTTAGAAATATTAGGATTTTTTTGGTTATTTAACCACTTTATTTTAATTTACCAACATTACTAAGGCAAACAGTTTTAATAGTCAAAAACTAAAATATTTAAACAAAATATCTGATCTCTTTATAATAAAATAAACAAGTGTTAAAGAGACTCTGAAGCTTGATAAATAAAATGTTACAAAGTGTGTGCAATGGTAAAGGAAGATCAACATCTGTAAGGTGTCAATAATAGCTCAGCAGCCACATTTTAATAAAACTATAGCGCTTCATACCAAACTTTTTTTTTAATCGTTATTGACAATGGTGTTTGGTCAATAAATACCGATTTTATCGCCCAGCCCTATGTAAAAGCAATAATACTGTGGCAATTAAAAAAACACTGTTCTATTTAAATACATTGAAACTTTTTACTGTGATGGCTAACGTTTTCAGCAGTCAGTACTCCAGTTTTTAGGTGCTTCAGAAATTATTACACTCAAATATTAGCTTTATTACTGATGTTCACATATCAATAATAATTCTAATTATTATCAACGCTGAAAACAGCTGCTTAATGATTTGTGGATTGTTTTGGATTTTCTTTAAAGAGCGCTAAATATGCCCCTTTATAGTAATAAGTCTCTGATGTCCCTGATGAGTGTGAATGTGAAGTTTCAGCTCAAAATACCTCACAAATAATGTTCTATAACCCATTTCAGGCTATGATCCAAATTGTGGCATATTGGTGACTGTCCCATACATTCTTTTTATAGGAACTTCTTACGGAAAAACACGTGTAACCAGTGCAGTCGCGAGAATGCACCTATCACCCCACAACAGTACTTGGCTAATGAGTGACAAAAAGTGTGCTTCTGGATGTGAGAAAAGCTGGTCTTGATTAGCCATAGTTAACTGAACCCTTTCACAGGTAAGTTTTTAATACTTCAGCTGACCCTTCTTCCGGAGTTTTTACATCACTTTTATATTTCCATAGTGACGTGTCTGGTTTATAACATGACACTGCAGCCCCATGCACTGGAGAGGAGATTAGAGCTACTGGATTTACAACACGTCAATTCATCAACTTCTCCTAAACTACATGAAAATAACAGTATGTGTAACATTATTATTATTGCCGTCTTCCATAGACATCAGCGTGCATTTTACAAAGCACATTTTTTTTCCGTTTTGCTAGTAATATTTTATTTTAAAATGTCTGCAAACTAAGTAAACATTTTTATTCATTGAATTGAACATACTGTTTTTAATCCTGTTTTGATAAAGTTTGACAGTAGCTCTGCCCACAGCACACCTCCAGATGTTCAGTTTCTTCTGGAGAGAATCAGAAAGCTATAACATTGTCTTTAAACTATAATACTTTCAGAGAAATAACTTTTCAGAGAAAAGATGGATGCAGTATTACTTTACAGGCACTCAAGATTAATATGAGATTGGGCAAAGTGAGCATGTTACATTCCCTTTAAGAAATTATGCATGTTTTATAATAACATTTTATTAAATATTTAACAAAAGACATAATAATAGTTTTACTCTCATTTGAATAAATAAAAAAATGAAAACAAGTATTTACTTTTGTATGGTAGAGTATGACAGCTTTCATAAAAATATGAAGTACATAACGCACTGATTTACAGCACTGATAATAATCATTTTTCTGAATGAATTAATTAGCGTTTCTGACAAATTTGTCTGACAGCCAGTGTGTGTACTTTTCATTTTATGTAATAAACTGTGATCGATTAATACAATAAAGTAACAAACCTCATCCAATTTTCTTTTGGAAGCCCTCTTCTTCTTTCTATCCTTCTTGATCTTCTGCTTGGACCAGGCTTTATTCTTGATGAAGTTCTTCCTCAGCGGCACCTCTTTCTCTTTCTGCTCCGCCAGCCATTTTTGTCTCTGTTTCTCCCTGTTTTTATCTTTAAAGCGGATGGTGTCTGTGTCAATGGCCTCTGGTTTAAAGTCTGGGAAGATCTTTCCTCTTAATTCAGGCATTTTGGGTAATCGGAGAAGAGCAAAGCCACGAGCCAGAGCAGCGAAATCTAGGTCTGTAAAAATAGAAATCAAAATGATATTTTGATGAGAAATGTTAGTTATGAATCTTATGAAATGTGTTAAGTAGGGTAGCCGAGAGAGCTTAAAATCATCAACTAAGGGTGCTTTCACACCTGTAGATCGATTGTTTTGTTCCGAAACAGGGATTAAAATTGTTACAATGTATATTTTTGTTCTTGGTGCGGTTCGCTTTCACACTTCAAAGTTTCTAAATGGACCAAAATAGTTAAAACAAGTCACGTGCGAGAAAACTCTCCTCACATTGGTCAGAGTTTCAGGGTTTATTTTTCAGAGTCCCACAGATTCTGCTCAGCTGTCACGTCATTATTTTAATTTATGACGATGAGCAATAAGACATTATAAGCGAAAAGGTGCACTTTAATTTTGACACCCACAGACATCGTCAACAAAAATAAATCAGAGAGGTAAGACTTTCTCATACAGCCTCATTTCAGTTGTCAAGTTTTGTAAAAAATTTATCTATTGAATCAATCTAGAATTATGAATCTAGAATCATTAGCTAGAATTCTGCATTATAGGCTTAAATTATAGAGAGAAATAACAGATAAAGCGTCATGAGACTGCAGTCAGATCAATGTTGACCTTTCTTTCGAGGTGTCAGTGAAAAAACGAACAAAACAACAGGCCTAATACAAAATAGTATAAGATTAAAATGTGGAAAAATTATCAGATGATAATTTCGGTCAATTTTCCTAAGGGATAAACAGCTCTCGTTAATATTTCAGCATACTTTCACTTTCGTATTCGACATGAAACGCACATTTACCGGTAGGAATGACATCCCGCCCTACTCATAATTCTCTCTTCATATAGCCGTATATATGGCTATTACATAACCATAATACACTGTGATATAACCTGGTTCATTAGTTCATTTTGCTTTCTCACTACAATCGATCCGCTCCAGAGTTTGTTTCAATCGAGCCGAGACCACCTCATTCAGGCGATCTCGGACCGATTGATTTGGTGTGGATCCAAGCGCGATTGCGGGTTTCACATATGCCAAACGAACCAAAGACAGGTTTCAAAACAAACGTCTAGGTGTAAAAGCACCTTAAGTATTATTTAAGGGTTAATGAAAATAAATTCACAATGCTTCATTAATTGTTCAAATAATGTCAAAATAAAGATAAGCATAATATTAAAAAAATTATTCAGGCATTTTTAGTAGGCTAATGAGGGAAAGGACAACATAATACAAATACAACGTGCTAACTTAAGTAATTCGTTTTTTATTTATTTATTTTAGATCAAAATGTGCATGTGTTGTCAGTATTTGCAGTGAGTTTTCTATTTGCGTTTGCATTGTGAAGATTTGCAATGTGCGCTGGCAAACCGATCGAGACGTTTTCTTAATTTCATTCATTCATTCATTTTATTTCGGCTTAGTCCCTTATTTATCAGGGGTTGCCACAGCGGAATGAACCACTAACTATTCCGGCATATGTTTTACACAGCGGATGCCCTTCCAGCCGCAACCCTGTACTGGGAAACACCCATACATTCTCACTACGGCCAATTTTGTTTACCCAATTCATTTATACTGCCTGTGAGGCAAACCGGAGCACTCGGAGGAAACCCACACAAACACGGGGAGAACATGCAAACTCCACACAGAAATGTTGGGCTGGTCTGGTCATTCCAATTGTTGAGCTGGGACTCAAACCAGCGACCTTCTTGCTGTGAGGCCACAGTGCTAACCACTGAGCCACTGTGCCACCTCAATTTGCTGGTGTTTTGTGTATTTGCATGTGTTTTCTTAATCTGCAGCATGTTGAGCTCTCTCGGCCACCGTAGTCAAGTAAAGTCACTCACCTTTAATGCGAAATATCAGACTGCACTCATGTTTGGCGTACGCCTGCACATACGACACAAAGGCTCTCATGCCCTTATCAAACATCGCTCGGTCACCTAAAGCCATCGCCTTCAATTTCGGCAGAACATCAACCACATCTTTCACTGAAGGAAACGACTGAAGGGGACACTGAGGGACAAAGTACAAGCACTTAACACCTTAAACTCCAACATTTATAATAAGAAAAGAGAATATTAAGAGAAATAGGGTATGAAGTTGCACAAACAACCAGAATACATGAACCTAAATGATATACATTGAATGATAATAGGTTCTTATATTGTTTTTTTTTTTAGTTTAGGGCCATAGAGCCAGTGTTAATTTTGACAGCCAATTTTGATTTAGTTTTAGTCTTAGTCTTTTCACAGTTTAGTTTTAGTCATATTTTAGTCTTCCGAATCATTTTAGTTTTAGTCGACTAATATTAATAAGATTTTAGTCGACTAAATCTACTCTATATTTAGTTGACTAAAATATATTTGATTTAATTTAAGTGTAATTTAATTAAATATTGTATACATTTATTTATACAAAATATTCTAACTTAAAGGGCACCTATGATAAAAATGATCTTTTTTAAGCTGTTTGGACAGAACTGTGTGTAGGTATAGTGTGTCCACAGTCATATTGGAGTGATATAAAGACAATAAGTCTCTTTTTTTTTATTTTCTGACGTTAAATATAGCATCCAAATCCCTCCCATTTTGAGGCAGACCGCAACTTGACGTAGGAGTGCGGTTTCCCTGCCCACCGAATTGATTGACAGCTGCGTATTAACATGTCTCCGTAGCAACACGTATAATCATATTAACAAGACAGGACCGGGATTAAAAGATCTGTTCAGCTCATCAATCATCATCAAATGTGATCAATAGTGAGTTTTACAAGTTTAATACATTTCTAAAACAGCGCATGTTAGTAATAAAGACAGTAAAATTGCTACGTAATTCATTACCGCATAGTGTCAATACAATTATGAAAGAAGATGCTTCAATCCCGGTTTATGGAGGTTAAATCAGGTTTATTTTGTACAGCAGTGGATATTTACGTGTACCATGTCACATTTGCCCTGCAAAAACAGTGCAAAGCTAACGTGTGTGTGTGCGCGCGCATGCACGCGAGCGAACTTTATAACGTCATTGTGTGTGACTCATTGCTTCAAAAAGGCTTAAATTAACTCCACAACAAATATATCAAATAACTGTTGTAAAAGTTCTTACTGTAGGCATGAAGGCTAT
This sequence comes from Danio jaintianensis, assembly GCA_903798115.1. Taxonomy (NCBI): domain Eukaryota; kingdom Metazoa; phylum Chordata; class Actinopteri; order Cypriniformes; family Danionidae; genus Danio; species Danio jaintianensis. The sequence goes on along the minus strand of CAIGQV010019082.1, from coordinate 985,729 downwards.
GGCCTACAGTTCTACATGAAGGCTATGGCTGTGACACGCACATAGGAACGGTGGGCGGGGAGAACCAGCTCATTAGCTTTAAAGGCACAGGCAACAAAAACAGCCACTATGTCCAAACAGCTCACATTTCCCCGATTTAAAAAGGTATAATAAATAATCTGATGAGTATTTTGAGCTGAAACTTTACAGACACATTCTGGAGACACAAAAGATTTATATTAAATCTGGAAAAATGGTTAAAATTGGTGCCATTTAAAATGAAATAAAACAGTCTCATTAACATATGGAATATAGCTTTTCCATTGAAGACCAAAAATTAGATATGCATTGTTGATTATATCATAAGTAATATGTAAAATGATGTGTCGGCAAGAACAGTAGACTACTGAAAATGCAGGAGTGTGCAATTATTTAGCAAACGCTTTATTTTAAAGTGGTAAACTACTAGTCTTTTAACCAGTCTGTTGAACAGTTTCATGCAATTAAATTTTTGAAAGGGCTTAAAATAGTTTAAGTCCACTTTGCAATGTCAGTCTATAGCAAGCTTTACTGTTGTAGTTGCTGTTACAGTACATTGTGCTCAGCTGTATAGCACTGAGTAAATAAGTAGTGACATATGACTGGCAAATGATAATGTGTTATCTTGTAAAATGTGCACTCAGTCCCTCTGTTGGCTCTGTTAGCTCACATAGAGGAATTATGAAGTGAAAATATACATAAAAAATAAAAGTGCGCCTCACTTCAAGGCAATTTTGTTAGAATGCGACTCCCTGATAAGCAGAGATTATAGCAGCACAGTATCATTACTTCCTTACAGTAGAAAATAATCACATCGCAGAATGACATCTTGAATAAAGCAGTTTATGTTTTGTGGTAGAGGTACACTGTAAATGGCTGCTGTCAAGATGATCGCGGCAGACGCAGACAGCGCATGTGAACCTAGCGCGAGTTAGATCAGGGTTAGCCAAACTGTAGCCGCAGCTAAAATGAAACGCATGAGGAAACAACTCCTCACAAAAATAAATGCCATGATCATGTTACTGATGTAATAATGTTTAATGTACAGTACAATCTAACGGAGTCAATTCTCTAAAGGTCAGCAAGAGGCTATACCGTTTCAGTTCACACGGCACTCACTCAGGTAAATAAAAAAGATCGAGTTTACCGTGAATTTCGGGCTGATTCCCTGGCATGCTGATGCTTGTTGTTTTTAATTAGCTTTTTCCTCCCCGTACGGTTAACGGTCTTTTTGTCAAGACATCAAACGTGAATCGTATTTTTCTCCTAGCTGTTGCCATCTCATTATTCATAGTTTAATCAGATAGACAGACGCCCCTATGGATGATGATGTAATCACATCTCGCCTCTACTGTGGATCAGTTACTTTTCAAATGTGTGTGTGTGCGTCATGCATCACACACCAAGATTAATTCTGATTGGAAATTTACCAAAATACCTCCCCGAATCACATTCTCATCTCGTTTTTATTACTCAACGAAAATGTCAGTATATTTTTATTATAGTTGTCGTCATCATCATCATTAGTTTTTGTCGGTAGAAAGTTGTTCGGCACAAAAATTATGCCGTAAATTTTTCGGCAACGCAAATAACACTGTATAGAGCAGTGGTTCCCAAAGTGGGGGTAGGGACCCGGGGGAAGGGGGTTGGGGTCGCAGGACAATGACGGGTCGCTTGGTGATTTCCAAAAATCTAATTCATTTGATTAAACTATTAGAATTACCATATTTTATCCATAACATACATAAGAAAAGAATAGTAGTTAATAGTTGCATTAAAAAAACAACATAAGCCATCAGCCTTTCGATTTTTTTGCGACCCCTGGGGTGATTACGTTATATAAAAGACACAGCAATAACGTCATATGTGGCAGATTGGTTTTTATGCCACCAGGTTAAACTTTCTGACACCTTTACGGCACTTGCATACATTAAAAATAAATACAGGCCACGACTTAACATGGAGGATGGTCTCCGAGTGGCGTTCTCCAAAATTAAACGATGAATAGACTTGGGCCTATTGGTATGTGTGCGCCGTTGTGTGCAAAGTTTATAGATTTATAACCACCTCATAGGATATTGGGGGTTGTGAGTCACTGGCATTGTTATTTTGGGGGTCGCGGGCTGAAAAGTTTGGGAACCCCTGCCATAGAGTGCTTTGTAGTGATGTGAGATACCACTGGTTTCCTATCCGATCCCATACCAAGTAAAATGAAGGCGAGTATTGGCGATACCGATACTTTGCCCAAAAATTACAGTTTGGGAAATTAAAGTAACAAGTAGTGTACTTAAAAGTGTTACTTCATACTGAATACGAGACATATTACAGGTTATTCTTACTTATTGATGAAGAATTATCATACAAAAAAAGAGCCAACTTACATATTCATTGTCACAAAAACCCAAGCCCCCAAAATACAGCCACATCGCCACATTTTTTCCCTCTGTACCTGGATAGTGCCTGCCTGCTGCACCTAAGGACTCTGAAAGCAATGTGTGTCTCGCCCTAGCAGCACCTGTGCCTCTCCTTTCCTCCTCTTCTGACCGCCTAGTCATGATGTTGTCATATTCTGTCTTGTGATTTATATGTAGATGTTTGATTAGGTTTGTGGTATTAACACAGTACCTCACTGTTACACATGTCACAAACCGCATCGTTTGAGTTTATGGAAGTGAAGTAGCTCCACACATAACTTCGCTTGCGGTCACCCATATCCAATGACAGCGTGACGGAACAACATGTGCCAGCAGACTGAGTAGCTAGCTAGCGTGCTCTGCAGTTGTACAGTGCCACCTGCAGTTGTTAAGTTCAACCTTCCAAAGGAGCTGCTGAAACAGTTCTACACTTCCATCAGTGAATCAGTCCTCTGCACTTCAATAACTGTCTGGTTTAGCTCAGCTACGAAATCCGACCTCCGAAGACTACGTCGAATAGTTCGGACTGCTGAGCGAATCACTGGTAGAATCCTCCCTACTCTCCAAGAACTGTACTTATCCAGAGCAAGCAGAAGGGCTGCCAAAATCACTCTGGACCCCTCACACCCAGCACACTGCCTCTTTGAACTTTTACCTTCTGGTCGACGCTACAGAGCACTGTGCACCAGAACAGCCCAACACAGAAACAGTTTCTTCCCTCAGGCAATCCATCTCATGAACACTTGATGATAGTAATTATGAAACAAACATCACTACTTGCTATACACTTTTTATACACAAACACTTATTTAACAACATACTTTACTTGCCAATTTGCACATAACAGCTGCCATATAACGTTGTATATAGTAATATTCCTGTACATACACTTGTCAATTTGTATATTTGCATTCACTATTTACTTTTATTTGTAAAATATATTTATTATCTGTTTTTTTTGTCCTGTCTCTGTAATTCTGTTGCACTGTAGAAGCTCTGTCACCAAAACAAATTCCTCGTATGTGTGAACATACCTGGCAATAAAGCTCTTTCTGATTCTGATTCTATTACGCACATGACTTGGCAGGCGGAGGAACAAGTAGTTCCGACTAAGTTGCCATTATTCAGATAAACTAGGGTAATTGTGGTTACTTTCCGCTGTATTTCTATTTCCAATAAACTACATATTTGCTCCAAATTACTGATAGTTTGATAAGATAATCGATTCTAGAACATACAAAGCTGGTATCGGAGATATCGATATTTTAGTATTGATCCGCACATCACTAGTGCTTTGATCTAATATGTTATATTGTTCTTTGATATCTACATAGTATGCATGTGGCTTAGTTAAGTTCAAAGGTTCTCCAGAAACGGTTTTATATTATCATTTATAATCATATTTAGAAGGGTCATGAATATTAATGAGCGCTGCTCTGACGCTCCGATCTCTGTATTGTAATAGCAGAGTAATGTAAAACGGATGCAAAAACATGCATTAAAGGGATAGTTCACCCAAAAATGAACATTCTCTCATTATTTAGTCTCCCTTAAGTGGTTCCAATCCTTTATGAGTTTCTTTATTCTCTTTAACATTAAAGAAGATGTTTTGAAGAAAGCTGAAAATCTGTGACCATTGTCTTTTATAGTCAAAAAATCAAATACTATGGAAGTCAACGGTAACAGGTTTCCAACGTTCTTCAAATTATCTTCTTTTGTGTTCATCAGAAGTTAGAAATTCAAACAGGTGTGTAACAAGTAAAGAGTGAGTGAATGATGACAGAATTGAAAGTTTTGGGTGAACTATCCCTTTAAACACTTATACTCAGCAGTTTACATGCTTTTGCTGCCTCATTACATACACAATATACATGTTAAAGTTACAAAAAATACATTTAAACAGTCCTTATGCCTCTTTGGGGTGGCGCTGATTAAATGTATAATCCCTGTATCCCACATTTTGAATTCTGACAAGCTGTGAACAATCATTTGTGGTCATGCATGGCTGTCTCCCCGCCTCTCCCGTTTTCAAATAAGAGTCTCACATACAAATAAGGGAAAAATTATCATTGTTGTAATCTCAGTAGGAAACATTGTGGCCAATTAAATGCAGGCTGGGGTGTGCATATTAATGACTCCATGTGGATCGTAGCACCCGATTCACACGGTGCTTCAGCGTCAATGCTTGACAGAGGACGTGTTTGAAGTTGGGGTTGACGCGATCATCATAGCAGCGTCAGCCAATGAAATTAGACTGCAACTGGCTACTGTCTGAGCTGGGGTATTTGCATGAAGCGATCAGATTGGCTGACGCTTCCGTTGGCGCTTCAAAAGTTGAGAAATTCCCAACTTCTGCAGCGAGCAATGCCGCTGAAGCGCCACCGATGGATCTACAATTCAGTTCAACAACGCTTGACCTCATCCATTCAAAGTGCCCCGTGTGAATTGGGCATAAGAGTATGTGTTTAGGATTTTACACTTACAGGATTTACATGACAACGAGGAAACAATGGTGTTTGAGGCTCACGATATGTCATTTCCATGTACTGGACTCTTATTATTCAGCTATCCCTAGGTATATCCAGATTTTCATTCTATGTCACCTTTAATTCTGTACCCAATTTTAAAAAGTGTCATAACACTCAGTCTTCACTGAAAGTTTTGAAAATGTGAAAGTTTTTCTCTGACCTACCTTTTGATTAATGGACAAGAAATTGACATATGACTCTTCCATTGGCAGAACAAAGACAAGAGCATTTCCTTGGTTCCCAATGCGTGCAGTTCGTCCACAGCGATGCACAAAGGAACTAATGGATGGAGAATTTAATTTGTTGACATTTTATTCATTACAAAGAAAACATACAAACAGTATGTCACCTTTTAAATTGTGTTAAAGCTGTAACACTTTACTTGAAGGGGTGTTCACAAGACTGTCATAAAACCTTTATAAACACGACATGACACGTTATGAATGAATGAGATTTTATGCTTGCTTCTGATTATGTCGTTAAGTGTCATTCACTCAATTATGTCATTTTAAATGCAAAGGTGACATTGATTGAGACTTTATGACAACTTGACATAAACAAATATACATAACCTGTCTTTGTCATAAATCGGCAGTGGTGTAAAGTAACAAATTACAAATACTCAAACTACTGTAATTGAGTAGTTTTTCTCAGGAAATGCAATTTACTAAGTAGTTTTAAAAATGTGTACTTTTACTTTCCCTAGAGTACATTTTTAATGCAGTATCGGTACTTTTACTCCACTACTTTCCTTCAACCTGCAGTCACTACTTTTAATTTTTTCTTGTCTATGGGGAGTCTTGTGATTCCTGTCCAATCAAATCGCACATAGAAGGTAAAACGCCTCATAAAGAACTACCTCAAGACATGGGCGATTTATAATTGCAGCAAACTGTTTGGAAGTTTTAAAAGTGTCCTAGAAGATGTCCAAAATCTTTACACGCATTGACCCAGAGACTGTTTAGACGCATGTCGATGATGAGAAGATGACAGATGTTTACTGTATGATGACCGAAATGGCCTTAAACTCCCAGCAGGCACAAGACGTCAACATAACGCCAGATTGACGTTGTACCCCAACGTCGTGGGGACATTGCATTTTGTTTAGAAATGAAAATCGGGTTGACATCAGAACCCAACGTCAGGCCGATGTCAATGTCCGATATCCAACCTGAAATCAACCAAATATCAATGTCTAATGATGTTACAGCTTGACGTTGTGTGGACGTTACCTCTATGATGTCTATCAGATGTTGGATTTTGGTTGCCATACCTGACGAATAAATGTCAGTATTTGACGTCAATATGATGTTGGTTTAAGATGTTGGCTCGACGTTGGATTTTGCTCACTTTCTAACACAACCTAATATCAACGTCATTTGACGTAGTTATTGGACTTTAAATAACGTTGTCCTTAGACGTTGGCTAGACATCGAATTTTAGTCACCTGACATCACGACCGAAATCTAACCTAATATTAACATCTTATGTTGTGTGCCTGCTGGGCAATAACTAAATGCACTACAGAATGTTACGTTTACACATATCCACAAATTACATGTAAATGCATCAGCTTTTTACAGCGTAATACTCACTACTCTTGAGTACTTTTGAAAGGTCTACTTTTTACTCATACTTTGAGTAATATTTACAACAGATACTTTTACTCTACTTGCACTACATTTTTAGGCAAGTAATGGTACTTTTACTTGAGTAGGATTTTTCAGTACTCTTTCCACCACTGTAAATCGTTCATAAACATGACTGTCATGAAGCCATTATAATTGTGTCATGTATTTTATAACAGCGTCATTAATATTTTCTTGACCTCAACTATAACAGTACAAGCTGAATTTGTCATTAAAATGTCATTAATGAAGCTGTTATAAATTTACTTGACAGAATAATGACACTTTTAATCACTGAAAAAAGTGATCAGAAAAATATTCATGACACATTTATAATGGCCTCATGACTATCATGTTTATGACAAGTGATGTTGTGCAATTCAATTCAAGTTTATTTGTATAGCACTTTTCACAACAATTATTGTTTCAAAGCAGCTTTACAAAAGGTGCACATTATTGCGTTACAATCAAATTCTGAAAAGTTAAGATTATTAGTTACCATAAATTTATTAGTTACTAATAACTTTAATTAACTAGTAACTAACAGCTTTTAACAGCTAAATTTATTACATATAAACATAGTTAACGGGCTGCACGGTGGCGCAGTGGGTAGCACGTTCGCCTCACAGCAAGAAGGTCACTGGTTCGAGCCTCGGCTTGGTCAGTTGGCGTTTCTGTGTGGAGTTTGCATGTTCTCCCCGTGTTCACGTGGGTTTCCTCTGGGTGTTCCGGTTTCCCCCACAAGTCCAAAGACATGTGGTATAGGTGAATTGGGTAGGCTAAATTGTCCATAGTGTATGTGTGTGAATGAGTGTGTATGGATGTTTCCCGGTGATGGGTTGCAGCTGGAAGGGCATCCGCTGCGTAAAACATATGCTGGATAAGTTGGCGGTTCATTCCGCTGTGGCGACCCCAGATTAATAAAGGGACTAAGCCGAAAAGAAAATGAATGAATGAATGAAACATAGTTAACCTGCAGTTATATAGTATATTGCTGTCTTGGTAATGTCAAGATGTCATGACAAAGACATCTTAAACGATGTCACCTTTGCATTTAAAATGACATAACTGAGCTAATGACACTTAATGACAGTTGTCATAAGCATGCATGCAATCTCCTTCATATTCATGTCATCATTATAAAGGTGTCATGACAGTCCTATGAACACCTCTTCAAGTAAAGTGTTACCCTTAAAGGTGCAGTAGGTGATTGTCTTCAGAAACATTTTTTGTTGTGCTGGTTGAAAGTCTCTTCACATTCCAATAATAATGATTAAAGTAAATTATCTAAATGTATTTACATGTATTTTTATATCCTGGGTAAGGCATATGACTAAAAAATGTTTGTCCAATTAAATATTGTCGGGCTGACATTTCCCATAATTCTGATAAGTAGTCCAAACTGTCAACAAATGTAGATTTGTACATCTGCACATCTCTGTTCACGCAGATCCACCATTCGTGCACACGAGAGAGTCAAAAACAAATATTGAATCAAAACTTTTTTAAAATCCTGAATCAATATTGGAGTCACGTTTGCACGCTGGAGGAAGGATGACACCATGGCTGAAGTATTTCTTTTAGACAGGTAATGTTATGTCTTAAAACTATTTTACTCACGCAAAGCTGATGTAAATTGTGTTGTGTTACGAATGGGCTATATGCACTGAAGTATTGTTCAGCCACTGAAATCTTCCGGCGAGAGATTGACGTGACATTTTCAGTTTAATAAGGTCCTTTTACAGCATCGATAATGTAGATTTTTATTTAGTTTAACAACAAAACATAAGTAAATAGCGCTATTCCGCCTAGTCTGCTTTTACTGAGGTGAAGTTGGTTTTATATTCACTTATGTTCATTTTTGAACAATGACAACCTGTGACGCGCTCCCTATATTGTTTACCATGCTACTTTGAATATTCTGTCTGAAATAGCATGTAAGTATGGCTTAGTAATAAGTGTAATTCCTGCACCCCGCCGGCCAACCACTAAGCATACAGTAGTGGCTTTAGGACAAAGCGACCAGCGATCCTTGCATGCATGAAATATTGCACATTATGACAAGTTATGCTTGCTAACTACACAACTGAAAACGTGCTAGATATAATACAGTTTTTTGTTGAGAACTGTAGTATTATAAAGTACTCTAAAGTTTTCTAACTGGTGAATGACATGATCTAGTGAGTTGTCTACTGTCATATTTAAGGTGCGCGCATTCATGTTTCAGGAGGCGTGGCTTTAGACGGCAGGGGTGGGACTGTGTTTTAAAGACCGGTTAGCATTGTGGCAGATCACCTACTGCACCTTTAAGCCTGGTTTATACTTCTGCGTCGAGTGATCGGCGTGACCCACGGCGCCTGCCTTGCGCGTAGTCGTGCATTTATACTTCTGCTGTGTTGCTCTGCAATAACACTTCCGAAACGCTAGCTGGCAGTAGGTGTTTATGTTCCTCTGTGTCGAGTTTCTTCGCTGGTGTTTTGTTTTTTCTGAACACTACCTTAATGTAGAAGTAGCTCAAACTCGCTCATTCAGAGGCGGGAACCGGCGGACGTGCAACAATTTTAATTATAAGTTAAACACAAAACAAAAGTTTCCATCTGGAGCTCCTTCACAGGACTCAACACTTGTAAACACTCGCTCCATCAGACTCACGGCTCACAGCACTGCCCACACTCGTCACCGCTACCAAACCAACCAATCACAGAGCTTGCGCTAAGCGTCATTGTGATGTGCAGTTCAATTTTTTAAGAGTTACGCGTCAGCCACGGTGAGGGCTATGCGACCACGCGAAGGCTGTGCCGGACCATATGCGTGTGCTTGACGCAGAAGTATAAAAAAAGCCTTTACACACACTTTTTAAATTTATTTCATACATTTATTTTTTTGCGTTAAATGTAATGTCGTGGTTACCTTGCACTGCTAGGCGGGTCATACTGAATCACCCAGTTGACTTCGGGTATGTCGATGCCTCTTGCCATGACGTCTGTGCACACCAGAATCCCACTGTATTTTGAAAAATGGATTTGTTGTTTAATAATAATGCATTTTAATTGCATTAAAATAACTGTAATTAGCTAAAAAGACTAAACGATGCAGTGCCGTCACCTCTTCAGTGCCCTGAAATCAGCAAAGATCTTGTTGCGTTTATGCTTCATCTTTCCATGAATGCAGTGGATGCTGACGTTCTTGACCAAGCCTTCCAGGGCTTTTCCGAAATATTCCACACAGGCACAGGTGCTGTGGGTTAAAGGGTAAAAAAACAAACAAACAAAATACTTCTATTCAGCAAGACAACTTTAAATTGAGCACAGGTGACAGACATGTACAGTATTTATTATTCATTCATTCATTCTCCTTCGGCTTAGTCTCTTTTTCAGAGGTCGCCACAGCGGAATGAACCGCCAACTATTCCAGCATATGTTTTACACAGCGGATACCCTTCCAGCCGCAACCCAGGACTGGGAAACACCCATACACATTCCCATTACACTACGGCCAATTTAGTTTATTCAATTCACCTATAGCGCATGCATTTGGACTGTGGGGGAAACCCACACCAACATGGGAGAACATGCAAACTCCACACAGAAATGCCAACTGGCCTAGCCGAGACTTGAACCAGCGACCTTCTTCTCATTTTAGTTTGAATAAAATGATCAAATAAAAAGTTTTGATTTTAGTGAATCAAAAAAATGCAACTTATTTTCTATTCCAAGCAAACATTGATTTTTAATGATTTTAGTCAAAATTATTAGCCTCCTTAAGATTTCATATTTTTTCGATTATCTACAGATATCTACCTGCTTAATTAACCTAACTTGCCTAGATAAGCCTTTCAAATTGCACTAGTAAAAGATTATGTACTGTCACTGCAAAATGACACAAAAGAAATGAGTTATTATGAACAAGTTATTAAAGCTTTCACGCTTAAAAACATGTTGAAAAAAACAAATCTCGGAAATCTTTGAAAAAGAATGACAATTTCAACATAATAATTAAATATCAATATAATTTATATATCATTAATATTTAATCCAATAATTCACCTTCAAAATCTATAATGCTACAAGTCTGAACTGATATTTCTATTTGCCAAAATATCCTGAAAATATGTAGCACAATTAGGCATGGGACGATAACCGTTTTCAAGGTATACCGCTGTTTGGAAAAGTCAAGGTTTTAAAACCGCCAAAATTTTCTGTAATACCGTCCCTAAGGTATGGGTTTATCACTTGGGATAAAGCAAAACATTGTTGGTCCAACCCATCGCTTAA
>CAIGQV010019082.1:951730-974467 GCA_903798115.1 Danio jaintianensis | reverse complement strand
TGAATTGAATGTGTAAGATTTTTTATTTAATTTTTTGTTTTTTTTGTTTTAGGACAACAGTATCTCCAGCAGAAAAGATCTCCTAAGAGGCCATTTTAAATTATAAGAAATCTTTGTTTTTTAAACTAATGAAGACAGCAGAAGTCAATGATTCCTTTGAATTATTTAGCCTGACATGTTTACTGCTCCAAAATATCACAAAATAAAATATATTGTGTTCAAAGTGGAAAAAAGTTTTTGTTTTTTTACCCAGACATTTAAAAAGAACTTATTTTAGAGCAGTAATCGCTAGGGTTGGGCGATGTCGACCAATTTGGCATCGTACGATGTCTAATGTGAAACATCGCGATGGACGATGGCATCGCAATCCAACCAACAGTATCTGAGGTTTTCGCTAAAATTACTAAGTACAAGCGTGAAAGCAAAAGACTGAAGCAGTGTACTGACGCTGTGACACGTTACCTGATAGATTCAAAAGACCGAAGAGTCGTTAGATAGAGACAAGATTAATTAAATATCACGTTTAACAACTATAGTGAGACGCGATCCAGCGATACATCCTTGATAAACTGTCCGACGTGCACTGCTCTCTGGGGTGACTGCTAGAGCTCAGAGTCAGACGCGCGCATAGCCTACACTGCAGCGCATGACAGTGTGTGTGTGTGTGTGTGTGTGTGATCACGTGATGTGTGTTTTTCAGCGGTATAGTGTGGAAGGAGGGCTTTTCAGAAATGTTAGGTGAAACGCCAGTGTGGACGTAGATCGTTTTCGTTCTAAAATGCCATTTTAAAACTAAGACGTATTAGTGTAAACGGGGCCTGAGTGTGTATTTTTCGCGAGCGGGTTTGCGACGGGGGCGGGGCGGAGGATCGCGATGCCAGCTCAGCATCATGATGTCTATTGGCCATCGGTGATGGACGACGGCCTTGTCTATCGACCCAACCCTAGTAATCGCAATCGTGAAATCATGCTATTTTTATCCAAGGTTATCATCCCAAGGTTATCATGCCTAATCACAATCCCACAAAACAATGAAGCAGCGCTGTTTACGACTTTCAAAATTTCTCTTGGACAGAAACCAGCAAATTAGAAATATTTCTCAAGTTTCGTGTGACATTGACGATTCTGAAAATTCAGTTTTGACATTCATTCATTCATTTTCCTTCAGCTTAGTCTCTATTTCAGAGGTCGCCACAGCGGAATGAACCGCTAACTATTCCAGCATATGTTTTACGCAACGGATGCCCTTCCAGCCGCAATCCAGTACTGGGAAACACCCATACACTCTCACATTCACACACACACATACACTACGGCCAATTTAGTTTATTCAATTCACCTATAGCGCATGTCTTTGGACTGTGGGGGAAACCGGAGCACCCGGAGGAAACCCACGCCAACACGAGGAGAACATGCAAACTCCACACAGAAATGGCCCAGCCGGGGCTCGGACCAGTGACCTTCTTGCTGTGAGGCAACAGTGCTAACCACTGAGCCACTATGCCGCCTGCACCAGTTTTAACATTACAGAAATAAATGTAAAATAATACATTTATTCAAAAAATATATGCTAGTAACTTTTAACCGTTTTGACTGATCAAATAAATGCAGCTTTTAATAAGTGTAGAAGTCATTAAAGGGCAAGAAAAACATTATTGAATTGCAGTCTGAGTGTATGTGGCAGCTTCAGTCTAACACACCTGAAGAAAACCAGCTGTTTCTCATGTTTGTGCTGCCTGAGAAAAGCCACCAAAGTGTTGAACTTCTCCTCTGCTCGACACATCTGCACATAGTGAAGAAAAGCACAGGTAAACAACAGACAAACTGGAGGATTATAGCAGAGCAAATAATGAGACAAGAAACATGCATTAAACAGTAAACAATACAGACCTCCCATAGTTATGTTTTTGGGTCAGTATTATGGTTAAGTACATTTGAAGTCAGATTTAATAGCCCCCATGTATATATTTTTTTCCCCAATTTCTGTTTAACGGAGGGAAGATTTTTTTCAACACATTGCTAAACTTAATAGCTTTAATAACTCATTTCTAATAACTGATTTCTTTTATCTTTGCCATGATGACAGCACATAATATTTGACTAGATATTTTTCAAGATACTAGTATTCAGCTTAAAGTGACATTTAAAGGCTTAACTAGGTTAATTAGGCAAGTTAGGATTGTAGCTTCTGTCGTGTGTCTTTAAAAACTCATGCCAGTTTCACTTAGCGGAACTAATTAAGACGGAACTGTTTGTATGGGGAACTATAAAAATGATGCACCATTGTGAGCAGACCATAGATATATACACTAGATATCGCATACGGACCCTGAGCATGCGTCAATAGTGCCGCCACATTTGTACAGTGCTCCCAGGACAAATGTCATTCAACCGCAATAGTCAAGATAGTGTGCCCATGTGAAGATGCTGGACTTTAGCGCTGTGTACGGGTGTAGTAACGAGCAAACAAAGAAAACAAAACACAAAGGCAGAACATTTCATAGGTAAGATTTCATTTTTTACGTTTTTTGTATGTTACAAACTTTCGTGCTCAACAAGTAACGTTATTGATGATAATAAAGTCATTACTGCACTGACCATCAGGCAAAGTAGCATCAACTTGCACTGAATTCTAGGCTTATGCTAGTTTTGTTGAATAAAATCAGTAAACAATGTAAATGAAATATGACAACAAGATGCTGCGGTGCCAGAAACTTGTATTATTGTCGGCTAAGTGAACGAGTCGTTCATAACGGGGATTCATTCACAAACAAATCGCTCCCTCCGTTAGAATGAGAAGTGAAAGCAGGAGAGGGGGGGTGTTTCAGGACACGGATTAGATCAAATTTAACACGGAGGGAGGATAATACATTTCCATGCACACAAACACACACTTTATCAGCAATGCCCGTGCGGTCACTTATCCATCGATGTAGAAAAGTGATGTAAAATTATAATTTTAGTAATTTAAAAAAATATTTGCGTACTGACCACTGGGGAAAACTCCCGATCATAGATATATGTATATATGTGTATATCTCTGGCTCTGGATGGCCACAGTCCTCCACTGCACCTTGGTCCCGCATTCATTTCAAAAGAGCGCTACCCTGTACTAAAATGGCGGCTCTATTGATGCATTCCTTCCAATAGACAACAACAGGGTAGGCGACATCTAATGTAAATATCTATGTGAGCAGACAAAATGCATTCACTTACTAGCGCCGCTAGCATTCAAGAAGCTAAGGGATGATAAGGCTTATGCTTTTCTTGAGTTTCTCCCTTCCGTAGCCAGCTAATGAGGTATGTTTTGTATGATTTGTAGGTTTTGTTTGATTTGAAGTGTAATGTTTTGTTTATGTTTGGTGTTTGTATTTAACTGTGTTTGTACATGAGCTGTGCTATTTATTAAGTTAAATTGTATTAGTTAAGATTGTCATTTAATATATTATTTGTGACCTTAATGTGGTGATTTGGATTAATTTGATACCGAAATACATTTTTGTAATTTATTGTTGTATGTTTTTTTTTGTTCTTACGGCTGGTGTACGTCTGATGTCTTCTGATCTGCCTTCTATGTTGAGAACTAAAGAATTGATGTGAAAAATAAACCAGTCAATAGAAATAAAGACTCGTTTGTTGCTGGAGGGAGCTACAAGGATAATTAGTCAAGTCATTGTATAACGATGGTTTGTTCTGTAGACAATTGAAACAAATATTGCTTAAGGGAACTAATAATATTGACCTTAAAATGATTTTAAAAATTAAAAACTGCTTTTATTCTAGCCGAAATAAAACAATTAAGACTTTCTCCAGAAGAAAAAATTGTTATGCTGATTCTTCAATATGCACGCTTTGTTTAGATTTGTCTTTAACTCCATGCATCAAAACTACCTAAAAATGTATATAAGGGTGCTTTCACATCTGTAGATCAGAAACTGCAGCAATAGCAAGTTCTCAACAAAGAATCCTTCTTTCGCTTTTGAGATCACAACAGTGGTCAATACTAATTCCATGCCATAATTAACACAGCGGTTCTGATTTATCGATGATTAGAAATGACTCACGGTGTAGTAGTTGCTGAGTTTGGCAGGGGTTTTCTGCACACTGGAGGCCGCGACCCCTTTCTCCTTCACTGTGATACGCACAGGGTTTCTGAGACCGGCTCTCACCAGCTTCTCCAGCTCCTGCGTCTGAGTGGCGGAGAATAGCCCAGTGCGCCGCTGCTTGGGTAAATACCCCAGAATAGTGTTTAAACTGCAGAGGCACATCAAAAATAATCTGTTAAAATACTGTCATTGTATTCCTACACTCTGGAATATTTCATTGTGAGGTTGCACTTGTCATTCAGTCATCATTTACTCTCTCTTTACTTGTCCCAAAGCCATTTGACTTTCTTTCTTTGGTTGAACAAAAAGAAGATATTTTGAAGAATGCTGAAAACCTGCAAACATTGACTTTCATAGGAAAAACAAACAGTAAATAGTGCTTTTTAAAGTTATATTGTAAGAATTATTTATCGCAACGTTCATATTTTTCTCATATATAAAACGTTTATTTTCCCAGTATCGTGCAGCCCTAATTATAAACATTACTGACAATTATATTTGGTGTTTTCTAATAGATTTTCAACAGTCTAATGATTTTAAAAAGACTAGGGGTGGAAATCTTTAGGGACTTCACGATCTGATGGTCACAATCAGATTCCAAAACAATTCTGAACTTATATATTTTCCCATTTCTTCTGCTGTCCATTTACATCTTCACAACTTTACATTTTAACCAGAATTTGTTTGTTTATGTATGTTTTAATGCCATATCAGTTAAATCGTCAGATTATGTCTGTCTCAGGTATTGGGCATGGCTAACATACTTAACCAATCCCCTACAACTGTCAGTTTTGACAACAAACAGAAATGGTGAGGAGGAGGCGTCTGTTAGGTTGTATTAATTCTCCCCAAACCTTTCCCCCTATCTTTCCGAATAAAAATTCCTACTTTACTACATCCAATCAGCTCCCAGTAGAAAAAACAAGCCACGCCCACTGTTTTCCCGTTTGAAATTCCGTTTCTCTAGGAACTGCGTCACAATATATTTAAAAAAAATGGTCGCAGCTTCCGGTTCATGCGGACTTTAAGGAAAAAAGACCCAAATTGCTGCAACCTTTTGAGAATCAATCTAGAATCGCTAAGAGAAAGAATCACAATTATTTTCCTCCCACCCCTATCAAAAACCCATGGAGTGTAGTGAAACTGGCTTCACCTGGCTTCAAAGCCCATGTCCAGCAATCTGTCAGCCTCATCCAGGACTAGAACATCCAGAGACTTCACAGCTGTAGCCAAATCAAGTCCATCGGCCTTCCTCCTAAACATGTCCTCCAACCGGCCAGGAGTCGCAATAATGATGTTGGCTCTATGAAGTGCAAAAAACATTGTATTTATTCCTTATTTACGTTAAGATGATAGACAAAAGCAGTGCAAGTTAGACTTATGACGACATAAAATGTTCTTTTTGCAATTAACTGCTGAAGCTTTTATCATGGTAAAGGTTATCATCATGACATCGACCTAAAAGATTACTTTAACAGGTATAATAACCAAAAACATTAAGTGTCCTGTTTTATTTTATATACAAATTCAGAATAAACAAATGTGTCAACCAAATTAAACTGCAAAATGATTATGAAGTACAATAGGTACCACTAGGTGGCAATGGGCATTCAGCAAGAAGAGGTAATACACACATGAAGTGCTAACTATACAAAGGAACCGTTAGTGCTCAGAGAATTAAGTGCTAAAGTAAGGAAGGGGGCTGGGTTTTTTTTTTAATAGAGAGAAGAGTGATTCTACAGGTGGTTTGTCAAGCCCACTTACCTGTGTGAGGCACACTTCATAAATACAGTGTTTTTTTGGAAATATGGAGTGATTGTAATGGTGCGTTCACACCAGACGCAGATGAAGCGTCAAACGCGAGTGATTTACATATTAAGTCTATGCAAAGACGCGAATAGACATCCTGCGACGCTATTTGCGCGAATGAGGCAGCTCGAATGACATGATTCGCGCGAATACTATTACTAAACGGTATTTTATCTTTTTTTAAAAGCTTCACTAGCACGTCTGTCCGTTTTTAACTGCATGTGAGAAGCACTTCAACCTAATCATGCAAGTTATCATCATGAGCTCCAATTCATTATTTCAAATATAGACACGTGGTAATCGGATGACCGCGTGCGCAAATAGAGAAAGCGAAAGCACTCATGATTTCCAGATGCTTTTAGACAGCCTCGTAAAGAACAATAGAGGACAAACAGCAGATTATGTTTTTCTTCTTGTCATGTGGCTGTTTGTCACAAGAAGAAGAGAAGGTTTGGTGATGATTCTCTGTAAACCAATAGCGTTCAGCTGCGCGTCTTGTTCCAACCTTTTTTGATACCGTTCTATTGTGCTTGTGCCCTTTGGAAAGGGTACCCAAAAAGTGGTACGGAACGGTTAGTTTTTATAGGTACCTTTGACAGTGAAAACGAACATAAATTCATACCGTACCAAACCATATCACTCAGTGGAAACTGCCCATTAAAAGGTTGACAATGCACTTTCTGTTTGCACTACTTTAGTTACAAACACATGTTCATTTAAAGGTGCTGTATGTAAGCTTTTGACTCTTCTAAAGCATAAAAATACCATAATATGTTTGCAGATATTTAAGAAACATGCCAAGTGAACATTCTTGTTTATCTGCAAAACAATGCTGAAGTCAGATATTCTGCTTTGAACATGTAAGTTACGTGCCGGAACGGCTGTCTTTGCTTTGGTTCTTTTAACCCGCCCAATGCCACTTTAGCCAATTATATTTCAATTATATTATTTTGCCTTGGTGGAAAACCGCATATTTCATTAATTCATTCAGAAAGGCTCTCAAAGCATGCGCTTGTGACCACCTCCGGTGAACAGTAGCAGACTCCAAAATGAGATGCAGATTCAGAGTTCCACATGAGGTTATTAATTAGCAAATAATATAAATATTACGAAGGTAAACATTAGGTGAGCAGGTTACATTGTAACCACGTGTCCCAACAACACGCTACGTGACAATATTTGCAGTGATAAGCAGTTTGGCTGTTTGCACCAGACGAAACACGACAGAAATTTAAATACAGCCATTCAGAAGCACAGAATATGCACTCACTCACAAAATGGTAACGTTTATAATCTAATTAATACATATTAAACCTCTTTAACATTATTAAATGTAGTTTGAGTCACAGTTCTGAAGTTCAATTTCAAAGGTTTATTTTATTTTCAAGATCTGAGGTGAACTATCTGCTGCTGCTTTCAGTAGTATGGCAATAAATGTCATGTAAAATGGCATTCAAACTCACATTATTAGCATTTAACACTGAATAAAGTGTACCTGAGGTGATCATTGTCAGTTTTCTGTTGTTCAGCTGCAAGAAATAAAAGACGTTTCTAATATATAAATTTCAGGTGTTGGTTGGGACAAAAACCATTTTTTAATATGGAAAATATTCTTCTATCGCACGCCGTTGCTCTTATATAGAACACGATTTAAATTAGCCTTTAGGGTCGATACTCAGGCTCGCTCTTGTTGGTCCTCAATCTGGCAATCTGCGCTTGCGTTTATTTTGATCCTGCACCTTTAATTAAAAGCAGTGAGTGAACAGTGTTTTTTTTTTTTTCAATGCTTAAATTTGTACTCAAACATTTTGTTTGTATTTACTCTGCAACAGCAGCTGTTCTAAATTGTTATTTTTTTTAACGGTGGCACAAGTAAATCATGTTTTCTGTTGTTTAAAAGCAAATGCAAACATATTGAGATATATATCGAATATAGGAAATATGTTGACAATATCGAGATTTTTTTTCTTTTTCTATATCGCCCAGCCCTACTTAAGGTTAATAAAAGCTTTTGTAGAATTCATCGTAAGTTACATTTAAATTAACTACTGTTAACTTTTGGTGTGTTATTGCACAGTGTTAATGTACAATAGCCCTATAAATAGTGACATCATCATCATTCAATCAATATTTCAGCAGGCAGTAGGTCAGATTAAGATATTATTA
The DNA here is from genome assembly GCA_903798115.1 of Danio jaintianensis. Classification (NCBI taxonomy): domain Eukaryota; kingdom Metazoa; phylum Chordata; class Actinopteri; order Cypriniformes; family Danionidae; genus Danio; species Danio jaintianensis. Next base: position 966,386 of record CAIGQV010019082.1, on the reverse strand, counting down.
CAATTTTAAGTATTAAGATAACCAAGCCTCTAAGAATTTGGTGCTGTTACGAACATCACTGCAAATACACTGTTTATATCCTTAAAAAGCACCCTAAAAGTTTCAATAATAGAAGCGATATCAATATTGTGCGTTCATTATCACAATGTATTGATTATCGGCATATGTGTAGTGCTAGTACTCACCCCTTAGTCTTCAACTTCTCCACATCCTCAATAGGGTTGCTTCCGCCAATTAAAAGGATCTGTCTAAAAACAAACACACGTTTCATAAGATTTACACTTCTAACAAGCTTTGTAGGAATATGTGTACAGTGGATAGTATTATCTCACGTAAACTGAGGAAATCCCTGCAGAAAACGGCCCATCACTTCGCTGATTTGCAGTGCCAGCTCACGGGTGGGCGTTATGATCAATGCACCAACCTAAAAACGCATTAGAAGAATTACAGTTAAAGGGATAATTCACACAAAAATCTAAAATCGGTCATTTACTCAACCTTGACTTGTTCTGAAACCTAAATGACTTTCTTTCTTCTGTTGAACACAAAAGAAGATGTTTTGAAGAATGTTGGAAAATCCATCCAATTCATAGTATGTGGTTTTCCTACTATAGAAGTCAATGGTTACACATTTTCAGCTTTCTTCAAAGTGTCTTTTGTGTTTAGCAGAAGAAAGAAACCCATAAAGGTTTGAAACAAGTAAAAGGTGAGTAAACGATGACAAAATTATTATTATTTTGGGTAAACTATCTATTTAAGACATTATATAACACATAAGGAAGAACTACACTCCACCACACAGAAAGAAAACAGAGTAATGATGTACAACCCCAAATCAGAAAAAGTTGCGACAGTATGGAAAACGCAAATAAAAAAAGAAAGTAGTGATTTCTAAATTTACTTTGACTTGTATTTCATTGCAGACAATACCACAAACATTATTGTTAAAAAGTACATAGATATTTTGGAGCACAATATGCTGTCTTCTTTTCCAGGGACGCCCATGCATATTTCAAGAAGACAACGCAAAACCACATTCTGCACACATTACAAAGTCCTGGCTGCGGAGGAAGAGGATACAGGACTTGACTGGCCTGCCTGCAGTCCCGACCTGTCTCCGATAGAGATTGTGTGGCGCATTTTAAGCACAACATGTGACAACTAAGACCCTGTACTGTTGCCCACCTTAAGACTTGTTTGCAGGAAGAATGGGACAAAACTACACCTGAAACACTTCATCACTTGGTGTCTGCAGTCCCTAAATGTCTTTTAAATGTTGTGAAAAGGAACGGCAACATTGCAAAGTGGTAAACGCTTTACTGTTCCAACTTTTTTTGAAATGTCTTGCAAGAACCAAAATTGGAATCATAAGGAACACATTAAAGCAAGGCACCGTTCCCCCCAACTGCTCCCCGGGCGCCGCAGCATGGCTGCCCACTGCTCCGGGTGTGTGTTCACGGTATGTGTGTGTTCACTAACTGTGTGTGTGCACTTGGATGGGTTAAATGCAGAGCACAAATTCCAAGTATGGGACACCATACTTGGCCACACTACACTTCACTTCACTTCACTTCAAATAATGTTTGTGGTATTGTCTGCAATGAAATACAAGTCAAAGTAAATTTAGAAATCACTACTTTCTTTTTTTATTTGCGTTTTCCATACTGTCCCAACTTTTCTCCTGATTTGGGCTTGTATAAATAGGGTCAAAAGTGTACACACCTGCATCTTTTTTAACTTCTCTTCCCGCTTTAGAAGAATTTCTAATGCAGGGATCACAAAAGCAAGAGTTTTCCCACTGCCAGTCACCTGAAATGACAATAAATGATTATTATAGTTATATTTATTACACCTTCTCAAGAAAGCTGTCACATTATGATAAAAATACATATTCATATACTCACCGCTTCAGCAGCTACATCTTTATTACTCATAAAAAGAGGAATGCAGGCAGACTGAAATGAAAGAAAGCGGAGTTGGCAAACTGTACATTAGATAACATGGTAAGAAGCATGCGACAGTATAACAGTAATCAAATACCTGAACGGGAGTCATATATGTAAACTCCAGCTCTTTGAGAGTCTGTAATATGCTGTCATGTAATTTCACCGGCAGGCTGCCCCATTTTCCATCGCTAACGTTTTCCATAGTTTAGATAAATTAAATCCACAAAAGTAAACACATGGGGAGAATCTGTGCTGCAGGAAATATGCTCCGAACAGGAAACAAATGGCCGGTACTAACGTTCCGCATTACCTCAGTCATTCTCCGTCTGACGTTTGTGGATATCGTTGATCTTGCGTTGAATGATCACATTCAAAAATGTTTCTTGCATTAGAAACATTTATTTACCAATTAAATTATCCGCATTCAGACCTACAAATGTAAATGGAGTGAACAACTGGGCCGAACATGCGCCGAGGAAAAACTACACTACCATATGACAAGGCACCCACGTTACACCTCAGCAACGCTGGTTATAGTCTGGCTAATGGAGAAATAAATCGCACACACACATTTTTATTTATTTATTTAAAACACGGAGGCTCTGTTCTGGTTTGGGGCTGTGTTTCTTCCAGTGGTGTTGGAAACACTGTCTAAATTGATGGGAATGTGTGCTGAAAAATATATAGGCTTTAATCTATATTGGCATTACTTCTGGAAAGCGTTTGTTGGTTGTAGTTTTAATTTTCAGCATTATACTGATCCCAGGCACACTGCTGGTGTAGTAATATCATATTTTGGGGAAAAAAAGGAAGAAAACAAAACAGCTGATGAAACACAGATAGTCATGAAATGGCCTCCATAGAGTCCAGACCTATAGAGGCAGTATGGGATCCACTGGGCAGAGAAAGTAGTCTGGGAAGTGCTTAAAGACACCTGAAATTACAATGCGCATTACTTAAAAAATCTACAGAACAGTCTCCTAAAAACAGTTAAAGCTGTGCTTGGTGCCGCATTAAATACATACCTTGCTTGGAGTAATTTCGTTTTGATAACTGGGTACATTTTCCTCCTAAAATTATAGACCTAAAATTAAAGTGATAGTTTACCCCAAAATTAAAATATATTACTCACCCTCAAGTGTTTCCAAACTTTGGAAGATGATGATAATTTGAAAAATGTTAGAAACATGTAACCATTGACATCCGCAGATGGAAAAACAAATACTATGAAAGTCAATGGTTTATTTTTGTTCTTTTGTTTGTGGCAAGTTTGGTAAATAATGACTTAATAATGAATTATGAATTAACGAATGATCAGTTTTGGGTGAATTATCCCTTGAATATATATAGAGCTCTGTACAAAGGTCTTACTTTTGTACAGTGTATATATAGAAAAACATATACATGTAGTTTGACATGCAATCAAAACTCACGCAATGAAATGTTGCAGCAAGCTTTCACATTGTGCATCCAGACCTCCACAGATTAAATGAGACATTTTAAGAACATGTTCCATGTTTATTAAATCAAATTCATATTTGACATACATACTCATTGAACTTCAGAAGATTTCTCTTTTTTATTATTTTCATTTTCCCAGTAGTCTCAGCCAAATAATTTTGTATTTTTCAATCATGTAAGAGTTGGTTCAGACAACAAAAATTGTACAAAACTACATAAAGTACTTCCCGTGTGAAGAAACTGAAGATAGAGAGAAGGAAAAGAAATCGGGCCTACCCTGCCTAAACATTAAAAACACACCAGAAAAAATCTGCAAATATAACCAAGCAGTCATTTTTGTTTTACTGCCTTACCAGCATCAGGTTTAAATATGTGCCATGGAGGTTGTTGGCATAATTAAATGTGATAATGAGCAGTGAATATGGCATGAAATGTGCTTGCGGTGACATTTTTTCAGACTTCCCATTCGCTCTGTTCGTATTATGGTTAATTTACATCATGCCATTCCATACAATCCTAAACCACATTCTCAATGGAGCAACACCACCTCTACTTCATTCTCATAGTAATGTGCTATTGTAACAGTACTGGAGAAGAAACACCAAGCCAAAAAAAATAAAAGATGCCTGTTCAAAATTAATGTACAAAAACTGGGCTAAAACAAACCAAAAATCAATTAATTAACAATTCGCAACCAATTTGAAAACAAAACGATGAAGAAGGTCTACAACTGGGGCGAATAAAAACAAAGACTGGTGGACTAGCGAACAACCAAGTTTGAATCTGTTGAATTGGACGTCCAATTCGTAAAACTGGTAAATCACAGACTCGATGTGTTTGTTGGAGAACACAGACGGGATTTTATACGACTCTCCGCACTTCAAAGAATCTCTTCAGGTAGTAAATCTGTCCGAGGGTCATGGCCACCAGCACTAGAGCCTCAAAGAAGGACCAAAGCACCACCCTGCTGTTTGTGTTGTCATTGACTAGAGGACAAAACACAAAAAAACACAAAGGTTATACAGAGATAAAATAAATAAAACGATAATACTTCAAATAATAATTCAGATGGGAATCATACGTGCATATTTTAGCTGGGGTAAAATAATTTATACATTTTTGATATGTCAATTCAAAACAATTCTAAAATTTGGAACTGGAGGAAATCAGATTCTCCCTTAAAAAAAAAAAAGAAAAAAAGAAAGACGACAAATTCTATAAAATCTGGCAACCTTTCATAGATTATTTTAAAGACATGCAAGCACAAATCAGAAAAAGTTGGGACAGTATGGAACATGTACTTGACTGGCCTGCCTGCAGTCCCGACCTGTCTCCAATAGAGAATGTGTGGCACATTTTGAAGCGCAAAATGCGACAACGAAGACCCCGTACTGTTGCCCACCAAAATACTTTTAGCAGGAAGAAAGGGACAAAACTACACCTGAAAAAACTTCATCAATTGGTGTCTTCAGTCCCTAAACTTATTTTAAGCATTGTGAAAAGGAATGGCAACATTACAAAGTGGTAGGGTTGTCACGATACTGGAATTCGGTACCAATCGATACTTAAGTTTTAAATTTTAAAAACGTCCATTTCCCGTGAACATTTGAGCACTGTTGAGCACGTTCTTAAACAGCGCTGATTTGCCATTGTGTTCATGTGCTCAACAGAAATGACTGTGATTGGCCGTGAAGGTCATCAGTTCACCGAACTCACCGCTGTTTACTGAGTGTAACCACAGATACAGGGACACTGGAGCATTTCAAAGCTGTGAAGATCAGTCGATTCATCAGCGGATCGCTCGTATGTCAGCTTATAAACAGACCAGCTGATCTTCACTGCTTTAAAATGCTCCAGTGACCCTGTATCTGTGGTTACACTCAGTAAACAGAGGTGAAGTGCGGTGAACTGATGACCTTCACGGCCAATCACAGTCATTTCTGTTGAGCACGTGAACACAACGACAAATCAGCGCTGTTTAAGAACGCACTCAACAGTGCTTAAATGTCAGCAAAAATTTCAGTACCGATTGGCACCGAATTCCAGTATCGTGATAACCCTATTCTAAACACAGTCAAGTGTTTAAAAATTTTTTTTTTTTGCAAATAGACATTGTTTAATATCCTAAAATGTAGACAAAATTGTGCTATTATAAGCGAATAAGGCTATGTCAATTAGCATTGCGCTATACTTCAATGCTTACAAAATAGCCAGGATAGCTTGAAGAACACAAATACTTCAGGTATTACACTCATGCAGTGATAGCTGACGTCGTCTTCAGTAAAGTATGGATATTCTGTGCACGAGGGCACCCTCTATCATCCAGTGTGAATGACACCGAAATAACGTTGATAAGGTCGCAAACTCAGCTCACGGTTCTTATTACCTGCTTCAGCACATCTGCTTGTGTTTTTTTATAGGATCCAAGAGTGTGTATGTGAAGTTTCAGCTCAAAATATCCCACAAATAATTTATACCTCTTTGAATCTGGCGGATGGCTGCTTCTCACTCAAGGCTATCTATGCTAATGAGAGATCATCATTAATGGGCAGGACTTTCTCTTTCCGATGACACGTACAAAGGGAGAATGTGAATCAAAGCATTTCTGCAGACTGTTTTAATAAAAAGTGATAATAAAAAAATTAAGAATTAATTCATGTTTAGTGGTTTTATTCACAAACTGTTGCCACACAACTGTGTTTAAACCTTATAAAAGTGATTTTTGCATAATAGGTCTCCTTTAAAAATCAAAAACTTTTGTAAAATACTTCTCTCTTAACATAATGGACCTCTTTTTGCTCTCTCAGTGGATAAATTACTGTCAAAATTATTGTTATCGCAATAAATATCAGAAAACACTGTGATATAATTTTAAGTTACAGGTCTGTAAACAGGGTCTAAAACATTTCAAACTTGTTCATTTTCAACCACTTCCAGAGTGAGTCAAAAACAAATGCATTCAGATTGCTTTGATAGTTTAAACTAGGGCTGGCCAGAATATAGCGTATATATAATATAGTGATATCTACAAATGTATAGCCAAACTTTTTAGATGAATATACAATGGTTTGATATGAGGAAATGTGGAAAAGCAGTTTATGTGGGGAAGTACATAACCCAATTTGTTCCCTTTTATAATATGCAAGTCATGTTTTATGTTAAGGCCTTCAAAATAACTCAGACACGGTTAACATGAATAATTTAAAACAGCTCTGACTGCCAGAAAAGCTACTTGCCCTATTTAACGTGTTTGAGACACACTTTATACATTTGTTGTTTGACGAAAAATGTGGCATCATATATAAATCTTTAAGGGTGCAAGTAAGGGTATTTATATGATAGCAGCAACTGTAAATAATCTACAATAATGGGGTAATTAACATTGGTTAGTCAACTTACCTTCTGTTTTGCTAAAGCATTATTTTTGTTTGATAGTAATGTTATAATTGCAGAATGTCATGTAATAACGTGTGGCATAGCAGAAGCAGTTAATAGTATTAATTCTATTTGTTTTCACAGCCTTTGATATGAACATTGTTTCATTAGACAGCATTGGGCAGGAGAGTTTAAACAATGCATACGTACATTAATATTAATTTACACAAAGAGATATGTTTTTTTAGAGAATATATATTTTAAAAAATGCTAAATAATAAGACACTGTATAACACAATTGAGATATTATTTTTTGGCCATATCACCAAGTCCTGCATAAACACTCATTAAAAAAAAAAAAAGATCTGTCATTATTTACTCATTCTTCTGTTTGAGTTTCATTTTTTGGGTTAAACACATAGGGAGACTTTAATAATGCTAGAGATTGGCTTCCAAATTATTTTTGTTCCCACAGCAGATGTCAATGACTGCTGGTTTACAGCATTCTTCAGAACATCTTGTTTTGTGTTCATCAGAAGAAAGAAATTCAATAAAGTGTAAAACCGTGAGAAAAGTGAGTGTGAGCAAATAATGACATTTTCATTTTTGGGTGGACTGTGCCTTTAAGTGGCATAAACGACCAAATATTGACCTAAAACATGACCAATTAAACTAAATATGACTACAAAATATGTAAATACAACAATTAAAATATTGCTACCCACGTGTGTTGCTTTCTTTCCTGTTTCATTAACATGGGATTAACTATGAGAGAGTTGGGTATTATTAGATTTGTACTGATTTCAATTGTGCTTATCGATTTATTTATTAATGATTAAATAAATCAATTGAAAGGTGGCTCAAAGTTTCTGCACATTTCTGCCAACTTACAAATAGTGTTTTCAACAAACATACAATACTACACCAGATGAACTAACACAATCATCAGCATCACGAGACATTGAATTGAGTCTTTTTTTTATCTTCAAGATTAAAGAAAATTACCTGTAATTGTAACTCAAATATGTAAACAAAATCCATCTTAGCAGAAGAGTAACAATGAAACTGCATCTAAAGGGACACTGAGATACGTCATGCAGTACCTGACAAAAGTCTTGTAACCTAACCAAGTTTTAGGAAGAACAAATAATAACTTGACTTCTAGTTGATCATTTGGTATCAGAAGTGGCTTATATGAAAGGCAAAGGCCTCTAGATTACGCTTATTTTACCAAAATAAAATATGATCATGTCTTGATTTTTAATAAAGTCTGACTTTGCTTAGACAAAAGTCTTGTCACTTAACAGAAATAATGTCCAGTATAGAATATAAAGTCATGGTGCAGTGGAGAAAGAATGAATATTGTGTATGACTCACATGAGCTTGGAGGACTGCATCCATACATCTCTGCAGTGACTCAAATCACTTATTAATAAAGTCATCTGGAATGGCAAAGAAAGCGTTCTTGCAGGACTCCCAGAGTTCATCAAGATTCTTTGGATTCATCTTCAATGCCTCCTCCTCCATCTTACCCCAGACATGCTCAATAATGTTCATGTCTGGTGACTGGGCTGGCCAATCCTGGGGCACCTTGACCTTCTTTGCTTTCAGGAACTTTGATGTGGAGGTTGAAGTATGAGAAGAAGTGCTACCCTCCTGAAGAATTTGCCCTCTCCTGTGGTTTGTAATGTAATAAACAGCACAAATGTCTTGATACCTCAGGCTGTTGATGTTGCCATTAACTCTGCAGATCTTTCTGAATGTAACCCTAAACCATGATTTTTCCTTCACCAAACTTGACTGATTTCTGTGAGAATCTTGGGTCCATGCGGGTTCCAGTAGGTCGTCTGCAGTATTTGTGATGATTGTGATGCAGTTCAACAGATGATTCATGGGAAAAATCGACCTTCTGCCACTTTTCCAAATGATCAATTAGAAGTCAAGTTATTATTTGCTGCTCTTACAACTGGGATCAATGACAAGACTTTTGTCAGGTAGTGTACAGTGAATGTTTATTATACCTCAAGTAGCATAACTGCTGCACATACGACAATGTTTGATATTTATAAAGTATACTGTATTGTACAGTATTTTGAAGGTTTAGTACTGTAAAACCATCACTGGCAACCATACTTTTGAGACAGACTGAGCTCTCTAATGAATGTGCCAAAATAAGAGAAGGGTCTTGACAAAATCAAGTGGCTACCAGATAGACATTTAAAACGGATGTTAAAATCAGATGTAAAACGGTAACGGGTAAGTTTCAAAACATCAGTGCGGACTGATGACTGACGGAAAAAAAAAAGAAAAAAAAAAAGTGAAGTAGATGAAGGTCAGTGTGTCTGCTCACCCTCTGTCTCCATGTCTTGTCCTTTGGGTGCCTCGCCGATGTCAATGGTGAACATCACAATCTTGGGGGTCATGGTGGACATCTCATTGCTGAAGCAGAACTTGTAGGTTCCGTCCATGTGAGCGGCTACAGAATACTTCCCACTAGACTCACGGTCTCCTTTATAGATCTGCTTCCCGTCTGGACCTGTTATCTGTTAAAGGCATCCAGAGCATAATATTGAGGTCAAGTTGGTTTTATATTTGCACATTCATTCAGTGACACGTTCCCTACACTGTTTATCACGCTACTTTGAATATTCGGTCTGAAATCGCATGCAAGTACGACTTCAAAACAACATTAGAACTGTATAATTGACTGAACAAAGTTGTACTTTGATAGTCATTAGCTGCTAATATGATTTCCCTATTTATAATTGGCAAAGAATTCTTTTCTGAAATTATATTATTAAGAAGAAAGTCTGAATGTGCAAATATAAAACCAACTTTACCCCAATCCAAACCATCAGGTAAAACTCACCTTTAACAGGTACATAACAAAAATGTTGTTTTGATTTAAAAAAAAGAGGAAAAACTCAGAAAATAATCATAAATTAACACATTATCTTCTTCCTTGGGTACCTAAGCCTTGTAAATGACGTATGCTTTGTGCAAGCAGGTGTCACCTTTGACACTTTCGACCAAGATACAAATACAAAACATGGGAAACACCCGGTACCATTCATATATATGTAATATTATATATACATAATATCACATATTATAAGTACACAGAGCCACGCACAAATCAAATGTACAAAATGATTCTTAACACCAGACTATTTCTTATGTTTAACTAAGATCTGGGGGATACAAAATAGCATACTTTGACCATAAGTCGTCTAAATTATATAGACAAATATATAATTCAGTATCTAAAGCATTAATAATCACTCTCAGACATGAATTCACTTCCGGCTTTATCCTCCATCTGCTAAGCAGACAGCGACACCTGCAAACATCCTACAGTGGCTGTTTATAAACAATCGTATTATTAAATGATAAGTAATAATACAGAGTGTATTTTAATGCCCACCTTGACGTCGATGTCCAGAAATCCTCCCTCTGCGACCTCAAACATCAGGCTCATCTTCGTGCCCGAGTTCACGCGCTCATAGAAACACTCCTCCGCGTGCGCGTCGATGCTCACAAAATAGCCGCTCGCCGTGTAAGACAACGCGCAAAGGAGAAGGATGAGTTCCGAGAACGTAAACATGTTTGGTGCGGTGAATTAATGGAGGTTAAAACCCATAAAAGAGAGTTTACACCGCGCTGGGCCGATAAAGGCGGAGACTGACAAGCGCTAGCTGCGCTACTGGTGATGCCACGTCAAGATTTAGACGAGCCGCCTGATGGGACAAAAAGGCGACGACGCCGGACGTAGTTCGCGTTTGTAAAAAAAGAAAAAAAAAGAAAAGGGAGGCGTCGAAACGTCACAGTGCTCCTGTTAAACGGGTTATTGCAAAGCAAACATACAAACAAAAAAAGTCATAAATAAATAAATCAATAAATTAATAAAAAAAACATAGAAAATGTACACAAATGTAAATGAATACGATAAGAACTTGCTTTAATTCATTTTTAGAAATAAGTCATTACCTTAATTCTTAACTGCAACAGGAACACTGTAAGTTATAGCGAAGCCTTAAATCTATAATTTTATGGATCTATAAATTCGTAACGTATGTTTTTATAAAGAATTTAAAAATATATATTGACTGTACATATCCGTATTATATATTATCCGTATATAGACATCTGTATATTTTATGGTAGTCGGTTGCAACGTTTAAAATACAACGAAGTTGTTACATTTTTACTATCGTGATTAAAAATGATACTATATTAAAAAAAAATCTTTTGTTGATTTTTGTCATTGTTGTTCCTGTTGTCCGCCTCTGGAGGGCGCGTCAGTGCGGAGCGTCGCTCTCTGTGTGTCGCAGCTTTGGTGACGTTTTTCCAATCGACTCCAGAAAACTCTCCGCCGCCGCGGCCTAGCGCTCCCGGTTCCCGTTTCCTGTCATTTTTTCACTCATGTTCGTCTGTCCGAACCCAAACCGAGCGGTACCCGCTTCCGTATGAGCCGCTGAACACGGCACTGTCGATTTAAACGGAGTTGTTACCCGGAAAGTGAGTGAAATTGCAGTAAACGAAGTGAGGGAGCGATGACATCCCGAAGGTGAGAAACAAGCAAAAACAAACCAAACATTCTTCCTGTTACTTATTTATCAGCGTTTCTTGTCTCTTATTTTCACGATGAATCACGGAATTGTTTGTTTAGATAGTTTTAGGTTGTCCGAAGTGCGAAAGCAACGTGTTTGATTTAAATAGCAGACAGTTTAATGATTTAAACCCATCAGGGCGAGACTGGACATGTTTGAGTCAGAAAGAGTCTGGATTACTGTGAATTAACTCTCTTTAGGGCACTGTAAGCCTTTTTTAATGTTCATATTTCATATCTGTTGATAGTGATTGACAGGTCGTGTTATAGATTTTGGATAAGACGTGACATTGTGTTGAGAATATGACATGACAGCTGTGCCATCGTTCGTCTTCATTTTATTTTATGTATCAGGACTATATTAACGTTGTTTTATGGTCATGTGCAATATAAATAGATCAAATTAATAGACGCATGCATAATTTATGCTACAAGGACATAATTGAACACTCTAATCATATTTATTACTCGGTGTCAATGCATTAGAAATACAATCTAGCATGTTTAAACTGTAAGTGGACTTTTCCGAAACATTGTACATGTTTAAGACAGGATTAATGCAAGTAATTGTGGTGTCACAGTATACTCAAGCATTATTATTGCTCCAACATTTTCATATTTTTACAATTTATTATATTTACTGATGCTTCTGTTGGTACTTTTAAGTTTTGATTTCTTGATTGCTGAGTGAGTTGTGCTTGTTTGGATTGTTGTCAAAAGTTTAATGATCAAAAATCAACTTTCATGTCATGATGGACATTATATTTGCACATTTGGACTTTCTTTCTTAGTAATATAATTTCAGAAAACTATTATTTGCTTATTGAAAATGGGGAAATCATATTAGCAGCCAATGACTGTCAAAGTACAACATTCCTCATGGTCAATTAAATAGTGCTAATGTTGTTTTGATGCTATTTCAGACCGAATATTCAAAGTAGCGTGGTAAACAATATAGGGAGCGTGTTACAAGTTGCCACAAGTTGACTGAATGTGCGACTATAAAACCAACTTTACTTCAATATGATGTACTGCTGTGTTTCTGTTTACAGGTGGTTCCACCCGAACATCACTGGAGTGGAGGCAGAGAATCTCCTTCTCACTCGTGGTGTGGATGGCAGTTTTCTGGCCCGTCCCAGCAAAAGCAACCCTGGAGACTTTACACTTTCTGTCAGGTGTGCTTTGACCCATAAACTTGAATTTGGGCTGGGAATAACAAGGTTTAATGAGAAAATATTTTTCAAAATATAAAAAAAACACATATTTAAACTAGTGGTGCAACAGATTATAGATCTACTATTTCCCCTCAAAAATAGTAGATGTTCTAGATGTACTATACTTTATTCATTCATTAATTTTCCTTCGGCTTAGTCCCTTTATTCATCAGGGGTCGCCACAGCAGATTGAACCGCCAACTTATCCAGCATATGTTTTACACAGCGGATGCCCTTTCAGCTGTAACCCAGTACTGGGAAACATCCATACACACTCATTCACACTCATACACTACGGCCGATTTAGTTTATTCAATTCACCTGTACCGCATGTGTTTGGACTGGGGGAACCCGGAGCACCCGGAGGAAACCCACGCCAACACGGGGAGAATATGCAAACTTCAATACACACAGAAATGCCAACTGGCCCAGTCGGGACTCGAACCAGTGACCTTCTTGCTGTGAGGCGACAATGCTACCCACTGCGCCACCGTGTCGCCTACTAACCTTTATTATGCATAAATAATTTAATGAAATTAGTCTAATTTAAAAAATACATGGCTTACTATTTACTTGTATTACTTACTTATTACAAGCCATTATCATTTGTCATCATAAATGGTTTCTAATAAAAAAATCTGAAAAAAATGAGTGCTTTGCACAAATGAATCGCATCCAAAATAAACGTTTGTTCTGATATAATATGTGTGTGTGCACTGCGTATATTTATTATGTATATATAAATGCATGCATACATTTGAGAATTTTTTTATTTATATTTAAATATAAAACAATATAAATATGTATATGATAAGTAAATTGAAATATCTATGTAACGGTGTTGTTTTAGAACATAGAGGTCAGAACATATTGCTGTATTTTGTAAATTGTTCTGTTTTTTATATGTTATGGAATGTGTGTGTTTTTTTTAATTGGACTTTGAGTCATAATAAAGTTTGATATGTTTTGTATAGTTTTGTTTCTATGTATGTGTGTGTATCACATATACATAATAAATATATATAATACACACACATATTTTATGTCGAAACAAACTTTTTTTGGATGCAATTAATCGTGATTTCGTCTTTGCCCAGCACTAGTAAAAAAAATTTTTTCAATAAATTCAGATTTATTAAAGAACCAAATTTGTACAGAACCATTTTTTAAATTCAGTATAGTTTTTTAAACAGTACTAATATAAACCAATTATAAACTCTTTAATTTTTTCACCTCCTTACTAGGCGAAATGGTGCTGTCACACACATTAAGATTCAAAACACAGGAGACTATTACGACCTGTACGGTGGAGAGAAGTTTGCCACCCTTGCTGAGCTGGTGCAGTATTACATGGAACATCATGGACAGCTGAAAGAGAAAAACGGAGACGTCATTGAGCTGAAATACCCTCTGAACTGTGCCGATCCCACCTCTGAGAGGTCAGCACAAACATGCCTCATTATCTGTCTGTCCTTACATGACAATTTGGGATGAGTTGTGTTTTAAAGGCTTTTCTTTATTGGCTGTGATCTTGAACACCCTTTTCTGACTGTCCTGTTTTGTTTTTTTCTGCAACCACAAGGTGGTTTCATGGTCACCTCTCTGGTCGTGAAGCTGAGAAGCTGCTGACAGAGAAGGGCAAGAACGGAAGTTTCCTGGTGAGAGAAAGTCAGAGTCACCCAGGAGATTTTGTGCTCTCCGTACGAACTGGAGATGACAAGACGGACACCAGCGACGGCAAACCCAAAGTCACCCACGTCATGATACGCTGCCAGGTAACAAAAAAAAAAATCAATTGCATTATTTACAATGTGACTTTATATTGTTAGCCTGTTTTTCTAATTAGATGTGGATTAGAATGGTCTAGATCCTTCATAAATAAGTAGACAATTAGTGTGCTCAAGTGGTGTAGAATTAAAATTAATTTAAAAATGAATTTAAATGGGTCACCACAGATTTTATTTGATATATATTTGTGTAAATAAGTGTATAATAAAATCTGCGATATATATATATATATATATATATATATATATATATATATATATATA
>CAIGQV010019082.1:909615-921847 GCA_903798115.1 Danio jaintianensis | reverse complement strand
TACTAGCTGAAGTTTATTAATAGAGGATGCTGGGCAACCAGCGAACATAGCATTACAGTAATCCAGCCTAGAAGTCATGAAAGCATGAACTAGTTTTTCTGCATCTGAGATGGACAGCATACTTCGTAACTTAAATTAAGGTAAGGCAAATTGTGAATAATAGTGGGCCCCGTACAGATCCCTTGGGAACACCTCGCTTCAGGGGGACAGTGGGCAAATGAATGGATGGATGGATTGATTTGATTTAATTGGTTGGATGGATGGATGGATGGATGGATTTAACATTGATTGGATTCATATATTTTGGGTGTATGCTTTTTTTCTAACTCTGAGATCATTAAACATCATTCCAGCTACTTTGGGACTAGTGAGCATGGCATAAAGGTCATACTCAACAAAATCATATTATATCTGTATTGTTGATGTTGCATGGCCATTGCCTGACAAATTTTCATTAAATGTAGTGAGATGGTCAAAAGCAATGGACTGAAGCTAACGTATTTTCTTTTGCTGGCCTATTTTTATGTTGTGCAGCTGCGGAGATTGTGCAGCTGTTTCACTGCAGGGCTGTGAGGGGAAAACTCTGGATCGCAGAGCTGGTAGTCTCAGAAACGCAAGGTAAATCTGCTTCTAATACGCAAGAGTACACTGTAAAGAAATTGCTGTAAAATTTACAGTATAACTGGCAATTTCGGTTGCCAGTAATACTGTAAAATGTACAAGTGCATTGTAAATTAATTATTACAATTGTGCTGTAAAACTACTGTGTTGTTAATTTACAGTGCACTTGCAAATTGTACGGTATTACTGGCAACCAAAATTGCCAGTAATACTGTCAATTTTACAGCAATTTTTTACAGTGTAGAAACTCAGCATTGGGAAAATAGATCTATAGATGCTAATAGATGCTTGCTTATCTACTTGTCTGACAAATATAAGATGTTAAATATCGAAACTTTATTAAAACTTGGTGGGGTGTCTGATTAAAACACTGAAAGAAGTAGCAGTCTTTTGCTCTCTTTATTACATCAAGTAGAAAACACTGTCAAGTTTACAATTGTTAGGAGAGCAATAAGATGAATGTTCATACACATTTCTACTACTAAAATTCCATGATTTACCCAGGACTTTCAAGTTAATTTTCATGACCTAATGTTTCATGTAATGTCTACCTACACTACCTGACAAAAGTCTTGTCATCGATCCCAGTTGTAAGAGCAACAAATAATAACTTACTTCTAGTTGATCATTTGGAAAAGTGGCAGAAGGCAGATTTTTCCAATGAATCATCTGTTGAACTGCATCCCAATCATCACAAATACTGCAGAAGACCTATTGGAACCCGCATGGACCCAAGATTCTCACAGAATTCAGTCAAGTTTGGTGAAGAAAAAAATTATGGTTTGAGGTTACATTCAGTATGGGGGCGTGCGAGAGATCTGCAGAGTGGATGGCAACATCAACAGCCTGAGGTATCAAGACATTTGTGCTGCCCATTACATTACAAATCACAGGAGAGAGCAAATTCTTCAGCAGGATAGCGCTCCTTCTCATACTTCAGCCTCCACATCAAAGTTCCTGAAAGCAAAAAAGGTCAAGGTGCTCCAGGATTGGCCAGCCCAGTCACCAGACATTAACATTATTGAGCATGTCTGGGGTAAGATGAAGGAGGAGGCATTAAAGATGAATCCAAAGAATCTTGATGAACTCTGGGAGTCCTGCAAGAACGCTTTCTTTGCCATTCCAGATGACTTTATTAATAAGTGATTTGAGTCACTGCAGAGATGCATGGATGCAGTCCTCCAAGCTCATGGGAGTCATACACAATATTCATTCTTTCTCCACTGCACCATGACTTTATATTCTATACTGGACATTATTTCTGTTAAGTGACAAGACTTTTGTCTAAGCAAAGTCAGACCTAAATAAATAATTAAAAATCAAGGCATGATCATATTTTATTTTGGTAAAATAAGTGTAATCTACCTTTGCCTTTCATATAAGCCACTTCTGATACAAAATGATCAACTAGAAGTCAAGTTACTATTTGTTGTTGCTAAAAATTGGACAGCGTTTATTAATTACAGTTCAACATTTACTAATGCATTATTACCATCAAAATTCATGCTTGTTAACATTAGTTAATGCACTGTAAATTAACATGAACTAATAATGAACAACCGTATTTCCATTAGCTAACATTAACAAACATGAACAAATACTGTAATATATGTATTGTTTATTGTTTTTTCATGTTAGTAAATGCATTAACTAACATTAACTAATACATCCTTATTGTAGTGTTACCCTACATCTTAATGTCTATTTTTGAAAGCTCATTAGTATTGCTTGAAGTCCCATGAGTTTGAAAGCAAAATCTCCATTGTAATTAATATGACAATGAATAAATGTTATTAAGTGAAACACAATATTATGCGCAAGCTGGTGCAATTAATTACGTCCGAGGACTTTAGTTCAAATTACAACACACAGATTTAGATACATTCATTCATTCATTCATTTTCCTTCGGCTTAGTCCCTTTATTCATCAGGGGTCGCCACAGCGGAATGAACCGCCAATTTATCCAGCATATGTTTTACACAGCGGATGCCCTTTCAGCTGCAACTCAGTACTGGGAAGCATCCATACACACTCATTCACACTCACACACTACGGCCAAATATAGTTTGATTTACATACAGTTGTTTTTAATGTATAATGGTTGGGCGAGTTAATAATGCAAAACAGAATTGACAGAATATTTAAACTGAGAATAATGAGCTGCAGGTATCACCGAGGTTTAATTATGGCCTTTGTTTTGGACAGAACCTTTAGAACCGAAGACACGAGAGCAGATGAGGACACGTACCCCTGAGGATCTACGAGACGTTATTGACTGCCGTCCTAATAAAACAGGAAAAGGTTAACCTGCTGTCCATTCAGAGATGCAGCCCTGTGTTTGATAATGAAGAGCGGCTGCTTAAAGAGCATATGAGGTTTCACGACCAGATGAGGGATGAAAGATAGATTCTATAGGTAGATGTATCCTGATCTCACAAGGAAATGTAACTATTTTACGTTTTGTCAGTTTAGTGGCTAATTCGTATGAGTTCAGTCGTACAAAAATGTACGATTTTTAAAAGGACGTGTGGAAAGAAACCCCGCCCCTAAACGCAACCGTCATTGCGGGATGAGCAATTCCAACGCTATCTCACGGCAATTTGTAACTTTTCGATTTAGTGGCTAATTTGTATGAAATTGTACGATCTCATTTGTACAATTTAGTATGATTTGCTTATCCCCCAATGACAGTTGGTTTTAGGGGCGGGGTTTGGTGCCACGCCTCCTTTTAAAAATCGTACATTTTCGTACGACTGAACTCATACGAGTTAGCCACTAAACTGACAAAATGTAAAATAGTTACGTTTCCTTGAGAGATCAGGCTGGCAAATCCTACTAAATTGTACAAATGAGATCGTAAGAATTAGCCACTAAATCACAAAGTTACAAATTGCCATGAGACAGCGTTGAAATAACTGATAATAATGTGTAGGGTTGCACGATACTAGAATTCGGTACTAATTGATACTGAGATTTTAAAAACGGCCATTTCCGGCTAACATTTGAGCGCTACTGAGCTTGTTCTTAAAGCGTTGTGTTCACGTGATACAGGGACACGTTTTAAAGCCGCGATTCATCAGCGGATCGCTCGTATGTCAGCTTATAGACAAACCAGCTGATCGACGTGACTTTGAAACACTCCAGTGTCCCTGTATCTGTTAACACTCAGTAAACAGCGGTGAGTTCGGTGAACTGATGACCTTCACGGCCAATCACAGTCATTTCTGTTAAGCACGTGAACACAACGGCAAATCAGCGCTGTTTAAGAACGTGCTCAGTAGCGCTCAAATGTTATCGGGAAATGGACGTTTTTAAAACTTCTGTATCGATTGGTACCGAATTCCAGTATCGTGACAACCCTAATAATGTGACAAAACATAAAATCAGACACATAAATTTACATAACATGAATGAAAACCTCTTTATTGATTGATAAACTTTGCTCAGGTTTGATTAAGGTCATTTGACTTGTTGACCTGAAGCTCCTATAGGTATTTTATGTATACAGTGTATCCAGAGTGTATAGAGCTCGGGAATCTACGTCACGGCAAGTTGCGGTCGGCCATGTTTGTGGACAAACGCAGGAGCGCTCAATTTAAACCAGTGGAAATTACAACAGCCAACTATTCATTCATTCATTCATTCATTCATTCATTCATTCATTCATTCATGTTTTACACAGCGGATGCCCTTCCAGCTGCAACCCAGTTCTGGGAAACACTCATACACTCACATTCACACACATACACAACGGCCAATTTAGTATATTCAATTCACCTATACCGCATGTCTTTGGACTTTGGGGGAAACAGGAGCACTCTGAGGAAACCCACGCCAACACGGGGAGAACAGGCAAACTCCACACAGAAATGCCAACTGGCCCAGCCGGGACTCGAACCAGCAACCTTCTTGCTGTAAGGTGACAGTGCTAACCACTGAGCCACCGTGTAGCCATAAAAGAAACAAATGAATGATATTAATAATAATTTCAATTCCTCCGAAAAAAATATTGTAAAATTTAAGAAAAATATTACAAGTAGTCAAAACAATAATATTAAATAATTAGAGATAAGAGTACTAAATAGACAGACTTATCACTCCGCCACTCTTTTTCGTTCTTTTAAAAAAAATATTCATTCTCTGTGTCTAAAGCGATGTGAGGCTGATGATAGCGGTCTGCTGTGTCTCCTGAGACGCTCTTGGCTCGTGTGAAACATTTTCTCATTCTGCTCACTCTCATCTTCCACTTTCATTTCATTTGACCCTGGACAGCAGGATCTCTGACCTGAGACCAGCATCTGAATGAATCTCGTCCCCAAAGTATTACGGGCCGACTCGTGTCCAGGGAAAACTGAATCACGGTGGGCATGTTTTCAAGCAACAACACTCGCCACTGATCACACTTTTAAAATTTGAAATATGTGCAATGCTATTTATGTTTTTATAAGCCCATTTTTAATGAGCTTCTGTATATTTTCTGCTTATTTATGAAACATTTTGGGATCTATCATACACCCGGCGCAATAAGGCGCAAGACGTG
Source organism: Danio jaintianensis (assembly GCA_903798115.1). NCBI lineage: Eukaryota > Metazoa > Chordata > Actinopteri > Cypriniformes > Danionidae > Danio > Danio jaintianensis. Next base: position 916,685 of record CAIGQV010019082.1, on the reverse strand, counting down.
AATGGCGCGATTTGTTGCTATTTTCAGACCAGCACAACTGTAATTTTCATGTTTTGCGCTACGTTGTTTAAATAGCAAATCCATTTGCGCCACTTTGTAGACTCATAAGTGTGCTGGTCTGAAAAGGAGGTGTGTTAAGGCGCATTGTTGGTGCGTTGCTATTTTGAGGAACTGAAATAGACCGCACAACTGACCAACTAAAAGCTGCTAAAGTCCAGCAGGCAGTGCATTAGTTATGCGCCTATGCAGGTCCAAATGCACAAATATCATTACATATGAAAAAAATAAAGGATTAAAATGTTACAAAAATTACATAAATATAAAAACCACTGCCTCCATGCCTTATTCATGTCAGGGGGCTTTTTTCAGTTTATTCATGACAATTTGCATATGTATAATGTTATTATTATTAGCAGTATTATTTGTTATATGCATATTTATATTTGTTTTAATAAAAACAAGTTTAGATTTGTCCACCTGTCGGGTTTTGGAGACGTCTGCATCACCATATGGGGCATAAGAATAGGACGTGTGTTTGGAAATAACTCCAACTTGACCACACTTCGTTATTAGTGTTCATTTATTCGTTTTCTGGAAATTAGAACTGAATAAAAAAATTGTTTTGAAACAAATCCTTGCGCTTAACTAACCCAATGAAATATGTAGGCTAATGTATGTCTTCAGTGGAGTGCGTACAACACTGTTTCCTTATCCACGGAAGTAAAGAGTAAAAGTAAAGTAAAGAGAAAGTAAAGAGGTCGAATGGAGGAGGCTCGTTCTTTATCCTCGCGCTGCAGATTGCCTGTTTAACTGTTTTCTCGCTAGTGAAGCGTTCAGTTTTTCCACTTACAAAGTCCGCCATGTAAATAGCAAATGTGCCATGGCGCGATGCAACTGACTCCTAAAGGGAATGTGAGACGAGACTCTGATTGGTTTAATGCACGCTATGCTCAAAACACACCCATAACTCATTAAGAGAATAAGCACAACCCTGTTAGACCGTTATGTTATTTGTGTTTTTGTAAAGGTTTTATTTTTTAGCAACACATTGCAATTCTCTAATGTTTATTTTCAGTGTTGGGTAAGTTACTTCAAGTAATTAATTGCTTCTTACGTCATTAAAATGGCATTTAAATTACTTTTCTAATTACTTTGGCTGGAAAGTAATTGATTACTCAGTAGGTAGTTTAATTACTTGACTTAATACCACTTGAAATCCATATATAGTGGTGTGAAAAAGTGTTTGCCCCTTATCAGATCATCAAACAGAATGAAATATTTGTCAGAGATATCACAAGCAAACACATCATGCAGTTTTGAAATGTTTTTTTATTAAAAAATATAATTACTTGACTTGATACTACTTAAAATCTATATAAATACCAATGCATATAGACAATAGAAATTAAAGTATTTTAATTTGAGTCAAACAGAATCTTTTAGTTTTATTTAAAACACTTTAAAACGCTTCAGATTAAAGACGCAACATTTTATACATGCCGATTATTTTCATATTTCATTGTTTCTTATAGGCACGTGCAATTTTTGAACAAATCTAACATTCTTTAGGATCAGGTTATCAGGTAAAAATCAGGTTAATCATGCAAAATATATGAATAAGAAAAAATGGTCCCACTTTATATTTATTGGCCTTAACTGCTATGTACTTAATGTGTTCATAATGTATTTCAGATCACTTCTAGTGCTATTGAGTTGGGATATGTGTAAGATTAGGGAAAGGTTTGGTGGTATGGGTAGGTTTAAGGGTGGTCAATAGTGTAAATGTACTTACAGAAATTAATTACAGATGTAAATACGTGCACATATTTAATCAAGCATAAGTACAATGTAAAAGCATGTATTTACACGAGTGATTTAAATAGTGTTCTAAATAAAAGCAATGGCACCCGATAGAAGGAATAGTTTCCACATTAAAAGGAGTTTTGTCCTAACCAACACCTCGAATTAATATATTAGAAACTGCTTCTATTTCTTGCAGCTGAACAACAGAAAACTGACAATGATCACCTCAGGTACACCTCATGTGCTTTATTCAGTGTTAAATGCTAACAATGTGAGTTTGAATGCCATTTTACATGACATTTATTGCCATACTACTGAAAGCAGCAGCAGATAGTTCACCTCAGATCTTGAAAATAAAATAAACCGTCTGAAATTGAACTTTAGAACAAAACACATATGAGTGATTCAGCATCTACATTTAATAATGTTAAAGAGGTTTAATATGTATTAATTAGATTATAAACCTTACCATTTCGTGAGTGAGTGCATATTCTGTGCTTCTGAATGGCTGTATGTAAATTTCTGTCGTGTTTCGTCTGGTGCAAACAGCCAAATTGCTTATCGCTGGGTATCTCATCACGAAGCATGTTGTTAGGACATGGGGTTACAATGTAACCTGCTCACTTAATGTTTACGTTAGTAATATTTATATTATTTGCTAATTAATAACCTCATGTGGAACTCTCTTTTCGGAGTCTGCTACTGTCCACCGGAGGTCACATTTCAGTCAGGAACGCATGCTTTGAGAGCCTTTCTGAATGAATGAATGAAATACGCTGTTTTCCACCAAAGCAACCCGGGGTGCTGAAATATAATTGGCTAAAGTGGCATTGGGCAGGGTAAAAGAACAAAAACAAAGACAGCATTCCGGCACGTAACTTACATGTTCAAAGCAGAATATCTGACTCCAGCATTGTTTTGCAGATAAACAAGAATGTTCACTTGGCATGTTTCTTAAATATTGGCTAACATATTATAGTATTTATATGCTTTAGAAGAGTCAAAAACTTACATACAGCACCTTTATTATAAAAAAATATATACACTATATTTGTACGCAATGGCTCTGTTTCTCTGAATGTATTGCTTAATTTATTTTCATGAACTTAATACTCAATTCATTCTTTTTCTTAAGCATATGCAATCAACCTGGCAAATGTAACCTTTTATAGTTAAAAAAAAATATTTAAAAATATTCAGCTAAATGTATTTGTATAACAGAAAATACAATTAATCTGCTTTTCTGAATTGATTTTTACAGAACTGTTACATTTATGTACAGTATTTAAGGCCAAGTACATTATAAGTAACTGTAATTAAATGAATTCTTTTTTTAGCTGAAATGTAATTAATAAGTTACTTTTTAACTAATTATACCCAAAACTTTTTTTACTGTAACATTCTTTAGGTTAACAAAATCAGGTTATTATGCAAAATATATACAGTATATATGTAAATAATGGCTCTGTTTCCTTGAATGCTTAATTTATTTTCATGAACTAATTACTCCTTTTTTTTCCCTTAAGCATATGCAAACATCCTGATAAATGTAACCTTTTATAGTTGAAAAATTATATAAATGTATTTTATATATATATATATATATATATATATAATATAAAATATTCAGCTAAATATATTTGTATAACAAAAAAAAATACAATTAATCTGCTTTTTACTTGTAACTGTTACATTTATGTACAATATTTAAGGCCAAGTACATTTTAAGTAACTAATTTATCTACCCCAATTTTATCTTCCATACACTGGCTGCCTGTTAAGTTCCGTATTGATTATAAAATATTGCTTCTTACCTATAAAGCTTCAAATAATTTAGCACCTGTTTATCTAACCAACCTTCTGTCTCGCTACAATCCAACCCGCTCTTTAAGATCTCAAAACTCAGGGCTGCTGGTAGTACCTAGAATAGCAAAGTCGAGTAAAGGTGGTCGAGCCTTTTCATTTATGGCTCCTAAACTCTGGAATAGCCTTCCTGATAATGTCCGAGGCTCAGACACACTCTCTGTGTTCAAAACTAGATTAAAGACCTATCTTTTTAGCAAAGCATACACTCAATGCATCGCATAACGGTTTGATGCATGAATGTGCTCCACGCAGGTTTTTGCATCTCGTTTATATACACTATGAACAGCAGCTACGCTAATTATTCTCTTTATTCTCTATTTCCACCTGGGGATACTCATCCCGAGGCCCCCAGAGACTATGCAGTGCCACTAATGCAAACCAAGACCTGTGAAGAGATGACCCCAAGGTTTCCATAATCCCAGACCAGGCCGTATCCTGAGGAGCTGCTGTGGTGGTCATGGAGGAGTGGAGAGAAAAGGACTGATTCCTGTGAGACCCCAGTGAAAGACGAGTCTTCTCTGACGTCCAGCGTTCACCAGCCTCCGGCGCCTAGACTGCAGCTCTGCACAAGACGTTTGGCCATAGGAGAAATGGTCGTGCCCAACTAAGCCTGGTTTCTCTAGAGGTTTTTTTTCCATCACTTTCGCAAATTGGTGAAGTTCGTTCCTCGCCGCTGTCGCCACTGGCTTGCATGGTTCGGGACCTGTAGAGCTGCGCATCGATGGATTTGCTCTTCAGTGTTTGGACTCTCAGCAGTGAAAATTAAACCACACTGAACTGAACTGAACTTAAACTCTAAAAACTGGACGGACACCATTCCAATTCACTATAATCTTCTATGTGAAGCTGCTTTGACACAATCTACATTGTAAAAGCGCTATAGAAATAAAGATGAATTGAATTGAATTGAATAATTTAATGAATTTTGTTGTAGCTGAAAAGAAATGTAATTACAGTAATGAGTTACTTTTTAACTAACTTTTTTTTACTGTAACATTCTTTAGGTTAACAAAATCAGGTTATTATGCAAAACATACGAATAAGAAAAAATATACAGTTGCAATCAGAATTATTAAACCCCCTTTGAATTTTTTTTCCTTTTTTAAATATTTCCCACATGATGTTTAACAGAGCAAGGACATTTTCACAGTATTTCCGATAATATTTTTTCTTCTGGAGAAAGTCTTATTTGTTTTATTTCGGCTAGAATAAAAGCAGTTTTTAATAAATAAAAAAAAAACATTTTAAGGTCAATATTATTAGTCCCTTTAAGGCAAGGCAAGGCAAGTTTATTTAAGCAATATTTTTTTCGATAGTCTACAGAACAAACCATCATTATACAATAACTTGCCTAATTACTCTATCCTGCCTAGTTAACCTAATTAACCCAGTTAAGCCTTTAAATGTCACTTTAAGCTGAATACTAGTACCTTGAAAAATATCTAGTCAAATATTATGTGCTGTCATCATGGCAAAGATAAAAGAAATTAGTTATTAGAAATGAGTTATTAAAACTATTATGTTTAGAAATGGGTTGAAAAAATCTGCTCTCCGTTAAACAGAAATTGGGGAAAAAAATAAACTGGGGTTTAATAATTCTGACTTCAACTGTATATAGATTATATATGTACACAATGGCTGTTTCCCTGAATGTAGATTTTATTTTCATGAACTAATTTTAGTTAATCAACCTGATAAATGTAACCTCTTATAGTTGAAAAACTATTTAAAAATCTGCTAAATATATTTGTATAACACAAAAATACAATTAGGGCGACACGGTGGCTCAGTGGTTAGCACTGTCGCCTCACAGCAAGAAGGTCGCTGATTCGAGTCCCGGCTGTGTCAGTTGGCTTTTCTATGTGGAGTTTGCATGTTCTCCCTGTATTCGCGTGGGTTTCCTCCGGGTGCTCCGGTTTCCCCCACAAGTCCAAAGACATGCGCTATAGGTGAATTGGGTAAGCTAAATTGTGTGTGAATGAGGGTGTATGGATGTTTCCCAGTGATGGGTTGCAGCTGGAAGGGCATCCGCTGCGTAGAACATATGCTGGATAGGTTGGCGGTTCATTCCGCTGTGGCGACCCCAGATTGATGGAGGGCTAAGCCGAAAAGAAAATGAATGAATGGATGAAATTGTCCGTAGTGCATGTGTGTGAATGGGAGTGTATGGGTGTTTCCCAATGATGGGTTGCGGCTTGAAGGGCATCCACTGCTGGATAAGTTGGCGGTTCATTCCGCTGTGGCGACCCCAGATTAAAAAAGGGACTAAGCCGAAGGAAAATGAATGAATGATGATTACCATGCTAAATGCTTAGCAAAGGTAGTTCACTCCCAAAAGTAATCACAAGGGGGCAGCAGAACCACACAACGTCCCACAACGTTCACAGACAACCATCATTTCTGCTCAGCATTTCTAATTATAACAAATTACAGCATAATTGGTCATTTCGCTGGCACGGAGGCGAATGTGACCTTTTTCAAATTAATGAGCCGAGGTAAAAGACGGCGATTAGGAAAAAGAAAAAGAGTTCACGTGAACATAAATGAAACTGAATGAATAATATATGCTAAATCAATTGTTTCTATGTGTGCGCACAAATTATATATATATATATATAAAAAAAATTATGTTATAATATATAATCCCATAGGAAGGATGACAGCCAAAAGGAGTGAATTAAGAAAAAATCATCTTCATCTTCATCAGGTATGTGCTGTGTAAATTAATTCTGCTCTGTCTTTCTCATTGGATCGCTGCGCAATGCTCGGTCAGATAGGAGGGGGGTTGGGGGTTTGGCTTTTCTTCTCCCTAAAGACAGTATTAAAGCATCATTCCTGCATCACCGTGGAGGAGAAAGACCCACACACACACACACACACACACACACACACACACACACATCTTCATCTGTACTGCTGCTGAGCGGAGGAGAGCATCTCACCATCAGGGGCGGTGAGTGACTTGACATCAATGACAGCTCGCATCAACTTAACAGAGCTCTTATAATTATTCAACATTGTAATATAGAATGCTTTTTTTTTTTTTTAATGAGGCCTCTAATAATTGCAAGTTGGAGCTCAGGATGTTTGTTGTGCGTGGTTTAATGGGTTATTCGCATTAAAACAGTTGTTTGTCAAATCTTGGACTGGATGTGGCGGCAGCTCTATTATTAGACGCGCATTGATGCTTCGGCATTGCAAAAAGCAACACAGATGGCAGAGACGTTCCAGCATGTTGTGCAATTAATGGTGATGCGTTTGTCATTAGCGTTTGGAAATTGATTTGGACTTTGCGTCGTGTGTTTTGGAGAGTTTGGATCTCTGGAGTGACTTTGGTCAAATGCGATTTGAACACTTATGCACTGTTGGGGATGTTTTCATCCACTCTGGGGTGATTTTGA
>CAIGQV010019082.1:883126-893648 GCA_903798115.1 Danio jaintianensis | reverse complement strand
TGTGTGTTCACTAACTGTGTGTGTGCACTTGGATGGGTTAAATGCACTACACTTCACTTCACTTCACTTCACTTTTTCTAAAAACCTGTGTATAACATAAGCCCAACACTGAAATAAAATAACTCTTAAGATTTACTTAAAAAAAATCTTCATTTTGCACGAGCAAATTTCAAGTAAATTTTACTATCTTATATTAAGTACAACTTGTCAATATCATGGCAAATTTACGTTTGGTTGGTTGTTCATTTTGAAAAAGATTTTGAAGGCAAAACTGGTGCTTGTTAATCATCATTAACCATTAACCTTCTAAAAAATATTCAGTTAGATTTAACAAAAAATATGTCCATACAAATTGCATATATAAAATGAATAAAACACAGCTATATTTCACTTAAATAATTAATGCATTAACAGAACCAAATATGAAAGACTATGATATGAAAATGATATGAATATGAAAACTCCGCCTTCCCAGTTCAATCTGCGGCTGCTCATTAACCCTTGATGAGTTCACCACACCGGTGGTCAGAAAGACGCGCACAAAATCACAAATGATCAGTGTTTTCAATCGCAAGAGACCTTATTTTAGGTTTCAAACGGCGAAATACACATTAGTAGTAGCAGAGCAACCCTTTACAGTTCATGAAATACACCACGGTTGTCTGTGAAAAGGCAATAATCATATAAGCAGGATCTGACAACGTGCTTACTTCATACAGTAAACACATTGTGTGCATAATCAGACATTTTGTGCTGTCCGCAATTGTACTTTTGCGCATGGGGGTCAGTTTAGGACCATGATCTGTTCACTCTGGAAATCTGATATTGGCCACATTTATAACAACAATGTGAACAGCTATGTAAAAAAAATCAGATCTGAGAAAAAAATCCGATTTGAGCACTAAGCCTCGCAGTGTGAACGTAGCCAAAGTGGCACAAATCTGAATTCAAAAGGTCAGATTCCATGCGGTTTGGGCTGTTCACACTGACAAAACAAAAACAGATCTGAGTCACATGTGGGCAAAACAATCAGATTCGGGCCACATTTGCCTGCAGGGTGAACGTAGCCGTACACTTCTTAATCTTCAAACTAACGACGAATAAACTCTAACAACCCTTTCTCTCAAATTTAAACACCTAAGGTTGCTTTTATTTTCAAACTATTCTCCTCTTAATTCAATCCCATGCAAAGTATGCTGGGAACTACACAACTGATTACGACATATCTATTATTAAAATGTACTTAATATTATAGGTTTGCAACGATTAGAGAATATTTCAATGTTACCTTTCCACTCATTTCATTTATTACATCAAGTAAATAGTAAAGATTTACTTAGGAAATTCTAGTTATTTAATGTTACAATTGAATAATTATGAGAGTAGATTTATTAGATTTGACTACACCAAAAAGTAATTTCTTTCAGTGAAGTTGCTTAGTAAGTGTTTGTCCTTCTGTTTTTACAGTTTTACATACTAAAAGTCATTTGATTTGCTATAAATCTAGACTATCAATAAGAGTACAAAATGTTTTTAGTGAATTGCGTACCGCAATATTTGTTTTACAGCAATGTTTTGATGATAATTTAAAGGTCTACTCAAATTGTGTATCAAAAATGACACAGCATCCACCTTTTTCATTTGCCCAGTGATGTTTTGTTTCAATTATACAATGACTGGGTACAAAAAAGAGATCTAATTATTCAGTTCAGCCATTGAATATTAAAAGGGAACTTACTAGAATTAACAAATGACTTTCAGCAGACCATGAATAACCTCCCAAACCCCAAAATATGAGTCATTCCGCAGGATTATGGGCTACAAGGATAAAAATAATATTTAATGTCTGCATGAACTGGAAGCTTTTTTTTCTGTATTGTGACGCAGTTCCTAGAGAAACGGAATATTAAATGAGAAAACAGTGGGCGTGGCTTGTTTTTTATACTGTGAGCTGATTGGATGTAGTAAAGTAGGCATTTCAGTCAGAAAGATCTGGAAAAGAGTTTTGGGGACCTCCTCCTCCTCACTATTTCTGTTTGTTGACAGCTGGAGGGGCGTGGTTAAGTATGTTAGCCACGCCCAATACCTCAGACAGACCTAATCTGAGAATTGAACTGAAAACAAACAGGAAGTGCATTTTCAGATTTCAATTAAAGATTACAAGGGCAAACATTTTTTATTTTGTCTTAATGACACGCACAGATGAATTGTTCAGCACAAAACTAGCACGGTGAGCTAGCAAAATCTATATGGTTCGTTTTGATTTCATGTGTACTTTAAGAATGTCAACTTAAAAGAGCTGTTGCCAAAGATTATTTAATGGAGAACATGTCTTTCAGTTTACATTATTAATTAAAACAATTTTTCTTTCATTTGTTTTGAACTAAGCCAGATATGCAAGCCATAATTTAGTAAAGGGGCGACACGGTGGCTCAGTGGTTAGCAATGTCGCCTCACAGCAAGAAGGGCGCTGGTTTCCTCCGGGTGCTCCGGTTTCCCCTTCAGTCCAAAGACATGCGCTATAGGTGAATTGAATAACCTAAATCGGCCGTAGTGTATGAGTGTAAATGAGTGTCTATGGATGTTTCCCAGTACTGGGTTGCAGCAGGAAGGGCATCCGATGTGTAAAACATATGCTGGATAAGTTGGCGGTTCATTCCGCTGTGGCGACCCCTGATGAATAAAGGGACTAAGCCGAAGGAAAATGAGTGAATGAATTTAGAAGGAAGTAGGCCTGTTTTGATTTATAAATCTTTCAATGTTCTCCTTCGACATTAAGCTGTACGCCTTTTTGATTCTAATTCGAAGTATTTGTAACGTTTTGGTTTATTTATGAAGATTTATTGTGACTCAAAAGGTTTCCCCAGCTGTGTTTTATGCTTTTTATGTGACTGTCTATATTTCATGGCTCAGTGGTATTGAATTTGCTTAAGCCATTAATACAATAATGCAATCAATGCCCGGAACGTCCCAGCATAGAAAATGACATTTAGGGCACACTGATGCACTGCCCTCCACAACTGACCCTGCCGAAAACACAAAGACAGTCTCCTAAACATGGACACAAAGGATTGTCTTTTAGAGTACATTTGTCTTGTTTTTTGGTACATTTTAAGATTGAATCAAGATCCATTTTCATCAGAAGCAAAATAACTTGGGATATTAAGTCTTTTTTTTTTTTTTCTTGTCAAAATTAAGCAGGTTTATGCTTAAAAAAAGATATAGATGTCAAGGGGACACAAAATACGTTTTTCTCACATTTCAGTGACCATTATTTGTTCTCGTTTTAGGCTTTAAAATGTGACTTTAGTTTAAATTTATTGTGTAAATGAAGAAAACAATAGCTGTCAATGAGGTCAGAATTTTGTTTCTTCTGTTTTTCACATTAGCATTATTTTTTTTAGCATAAAACGATCATGATGTATTAAAGGAACACTCAATATTTTTTTTGAAATAGGCTCATTTTACAAGTAACCTAGAGTTGAACAGTTGCGTTTTACCATTTTTTAATTCATTCAATCGATCTCTGGGTCTAACTGGAGCACTTTTAGCTTAGCTTAGCATAGATCATTGAATCGGATTAGACCATTATCATCTCGCTCAAACAATTTAAGAAAGAGTTTTGATAATTTTCCTATTTAAAGAATGATTATAGGTCGATAAGGCTAGGAACTATACTCTTATCATTTTTAAATTCGTTCAGCCGATCTCCGGGTCTAACGGGAGCACTTTTAGCTTAGCTTAGCATAAATCATTGAATCGGATTAGACCATTAGCATCTCGCTCAAAAAATTTAAGAAAGAGTTTTGATAATTTTCCTATTTAAAGGTTGACTCTAGGTCGATAAGGCTAGGAACTATACTCTCATCCAATCTAAAGCAGGCACAATTATATTACACAATGCCTGAAAATTGTCCCAAGGTAGGTAACTAGGTATCAGTGCTGCGTAATATCATTGTGCCTGCTGCAGCCATGGTACGGCAGCAAAGTCCCTTGGTTATTACGCCAGAATGAGAGTATAGTTCCTAGCCATATCGGCCTAGAAAATAGCAAATTTTCCTCTACTTTTTGGAATTTTTGGAGCGAGATGCTAATGGTCTAATCCAATTCAATGATTTATGCTAAGCTAAGCTAAAAGTGCTCCTGGCAGACCTGAACTGATTCACAAATGGTAGACAGTTTTCAACAGTTTAACTGTAGGGGACATGATAATGAGCCCATTTGCAAAAAAAGTGCTGTTCCTGTTGTTTTAATGAGTGTAAACTCAATTTTGATTTTCTTATAAAACAAGACTTAATATCTTAAGCAATTTTGTCTCTTCATATAAAAAGAAATCTTGTTTTAACCATTCAGATATTTGCAATGTGCATAGTCCACTTAAAAAAAAATAATGTTGTCAAGCAAAATGTCTCCCGGTGCCGCCTTTTTCTTTTCTTTTTTTTCATAAATGTGTATCTACATCAGCACTATATCTTATTTGTGTATAGCTCGGTTGCAGGCATTTCCGTTAAGAGCAAGGCTGACAAGTCTCTTGATTGTTACGCCAGAATGAGAGTATAGTTCCTAGCAATATTGACCTAGAAATGAGCACATTTTCCTTTTTTTTTTTTCCATCTTTTAGGATTTTTGGAGTGAGATGCTAATGGTCTAATCCAATTCAATGATTTATGCTAAGCTAAGCTAAAAGTGCTCCCGATAGACCTGAATAGCTAAATAAATGGTAAAACTCAACAGTTTAACTGTAGGGGACATGAAAAATGCCCATTTGCAAAAAAGTGCTGTTGCTTTTATGACGTTTTAGAGCATAAATTTAGATTTTCTTATAAAACAAGACTTAATATCATCAGCAATTTTGTCTCTTGACAAAAAAAATCTTGTTTTAACCATTCAGATATTTGCAATGTGCATAATCCACTTAAAAAAAAAAAAAATGTTGTTGAGCAAAACAGCTCCTAATGCCTTCTCTTCCCTTTCTTTTTTTTATTGTTTCATAAATGTGTATCTACATCAGCATTATATCTTATTTGTGTATAGCTCGGTTGCAGGCATTTCCGTTAAGTGCGAGGCTGACAAGTCTCTTGATTGTTACGCCAGAATGAGAGTATAGTTCCTAGCAATATTGACCTAGAAATGAGCAAATTTTCCTTTTTTTCTTCATCTTTTAGGATTTTTTTGAGTGAGATGCTAATGGTCTAATCCAATTCAATGATTTATGCTAAGCTAAGCTAAAAGTCTTCCCGCCAGACCCGAATAGATTAAAAAATGGTAAAACTCAACTCTTTAACTGTAGGTGACTTAAAAAATCCCCATTTGCAAAACAGTCATGATACTTCAATGTTTTTAGAGCATAAATTTTGAATTTCTTATAAAACAAGACTTAATATCTTAAGCAATTTTGTCTCTTCATATAAAAAAAATCTTGTTTTAACCATTCAGATATTTGCAATGTGCATAATCCACTTAAAAAAGTAATGTTGTTGTGCAAAACATCTCCTGGTGCCTTCCTTTCCCTTTTGTTATTATTTCATAAATGTGTATCTACATCAGCATTGGATCTTATTTGTGTATAGCTCGGTTGCAGGCATTTCCGTTTAAGTGCCAGGCTGACATTTTGCCGGCGTCAGCATTTTTGCGCGATCTCAGCTGGCTTTTCATTGCAGCTAATGCAAATACGTTTGATTTTTATTTTTTATTTTTTTTCGGAGACGGCTCCTTTGAAGATCCAGCAGGCCCTCCGAGACCACAGTAACGCTTGTTCTTGTATGTGATCGACGCGCCGTCCATAGAAACGGCTGATGAGATGAATAGTGACAGCGGCTGGTTGAGAGTGTGATGTAATTTCTGATCATCGCTCTCCTTCTATTTCCCCCTTTACTCACTCTCTATGTCGTCCTCCTCTTCTTTTCAGCCCCAGATGGCAATCAGTCATGTCCTCCATCACCTCGACATTTTCAATCAGCGGTTGGAGCGTCTCTGTGGGGACCAAATAGAATTTGCCCAACATGCCGGAAAGAGCAGCGCATTGACTCATTAATGATATGACATGCTATAATGTCAAAAGGCACAGAGCAAATTTCTTTTTTTTTTTTTTTTTTTGGTGGAGATAAAGCCCAAAAACAGTTGTCATAATTGCTTTACCTACAAATTATTTCCCAACCGATGAGTCTCGGTATGCGCGGTGCTCTTCTAAAACCCCCCCCTTCCGTGGTTGATTGTGATTGGGTAATAATGCGGACAGATGGGGCCGGCGGGAGTTTTTTGCTCATATATTTAAGCATTCAGATGTGTTTGGCTGCGTAATTGACTGCTTGTGTGTGCTTTAGGACAGGCTGCAAGATGTACAGCAGGCAGATGGAGACTGGGGAGCTGACGGACGAGGAGAAGCAAATCATCAACAGCGTGCTGGAGAGAGCCAAGACCATGGAGGCCATGGAGCAGGAGAGGATTGGGTGAGATTTTGTAAACAGTCACCATCAATTTTTTGAATGTATTTTGCTGTATTTTTTATAAAGAAAATATAGGGTGAACTTGTCTCTCACATGAAATCCACCAGTAGAAACAATCCAACCATCCAGAATCAAGTACTGCACTATATATTTTTTTCTTGTTCATGCAGCATAGATCTTAGCTTAGCATAGATCATTGAATCGGATTAGACCATTAGCATCTCGCTCAAAAAATTCAAGAAAGAGTTTTGATAATTTTCCTATTTAAAGGTTGATTCTAGGTCGATAAGGCTAGGAACTATACTCCTATCATTTTTAAATTCATTCAGTCAATCTCTGGGTCTAACGGGAGCACTTTTAGCTTAGCTTAGCATAGATCATTGAATCGGATTAGACCATTAGCATCTCGCTTCAACACTTTAAGAAAGAGTTTTGATAATTTTTTATATTGAAAGCTTAATTCTAGGTCTGTAAGGCTAGGAACTATACTCTTATCATTTTTTAATTCATTCAGTCGATGTCCGGCTCTAGCGGGAACAATTTTAGCTTAGCTTAGCATAGATCATTGAATCGGATTAGACCATTAGCATCTCGCTTCAACACTTTAAGAAAGAGTTTTGATAATTTTTCATTTTTAAAGCTTGATTCTAGGTCGATAAGGCTAGGAACTATACTCCTATCATTTCTTAATTCATTCAGTCGATCTCTGGGTCTGGCGGGAGCACTTTTAGCTTAGCTTAGCATAGATCATTGAATCGGATTAGACTTGTTAAGGGTGAACTTGTCTCTCACATGAAATCCACCAGTAGAAACAACCCAACCATCCAGAATCAAGTACTGCACTATATATGTTTCTTGTTCATGCAGGAATACCGCACAATTGGTAAAAAAAAAGACAATCATATTAGGTTTTATTGATGATATTAATATCTCAGGTCTCTGCGATATATACTAACGGGACTTATTTTGAAAGATGGACCCAGAAAAATGAAATTATTTTAATAATTTTATTACCAGTACGCAGGGCGGATTTAGTGATTTAGCAAGTCCAGCCATGGGGCCCAACAGTCCTAATATAAACTCTTTGTATTTTTATTTCATTCATTATTTTTTTGCTCTTTTTTTCTACATTTTGATCTTAATGCATTATCTACAGTTTAAAGGGGACCTATTATGCCTCTTTTTACAAGATCTAAAATAAGGCCTCGTTTACACTAATATGTTTTAGTTTTAAAACACATAACTTTTGCTACGGTTACGTCTTCCGTCCACACTACCCAGGAGTTTTGGAAACGCTGAAGAGACCGTTTTGGTTTTAAAACGCTGCTGCTGTGTGTCAGTGTGGATGGGGGAAAACGGAGACATCTGAAAACGGAGGCGTGGCTGCAGACATTCCCAATCTGATTGGGGCTTTTTCTCAATATTAAGTGCAGAAAGCGCAGTCTTGCATCCTTTTCTTGTAAGTTCAGACTTCGCAAGTTTGATATGGAAAACAAACTCCCAAGGACACGTCGGGTAAATCTTCAAAGGGAACAGTATACTTTATAACGTCATTGACATCACCCTGGCTACGTAGTTTCACTATCTTAACAATAAAATGAAAACATGATATAAGGAACTGCCTATTTTCATTTTGATATTAACAATTTAACAGACACCATAAATGTTAAGGCATCGTGTAGCTACATATTTATTTGACCGTCATCTTCACTGGATGCATATTTATAAAAAAACGGAGCCTATAACATAACTGCCTCCTTTCATTGAAAAATATGAAACATACCCTGTCTCTTTTGCTGAATATCAGTTTTAATAATCAATAATGGCCATTATAAAAGTATAACGTACAATAAGTTTATACAATATAGGAAATAAAGGCAAGCAATCAGTCAAATGTGCAGAATCAGTGTACGTGGTTACATAAATTAATATATTACTTATCTTTGCGCTCAGCCAAAACACGTTACCTGAGAACAAGTAATCAATTCAAAAGACCAAAGAGTCGTTAGACAGAGACAAGATGACTTAAATATCACGTTTAACAACTACAGTGAGATGAAATCCAGCGGAAGATCCTTGATGAACTGTCCGACGTGCGCTGCTCTCACCTGGGGAGGTGTGCTCAAAGCACCCGCTGACTGCCTGGAGCTCAGACGTGCGCATACGCTGCAGCACAGACGTGCGCATACGCTGCAGCACATGCCAGAGTGTGTGTGTGGTCACGTGATGTGCGTTTTCAGCGGTGTAGTGTGGACGGAGATCTTTTCAGAAGCACTAGGTGAAACATCAGTGTGGACGTGGATCGGTTTTGTTCTAAAACGCCGTTTTAAAACTAAAACATATCAGTGTAAACGGGGCCTAAGTCTCTGATGTCCCCAGAATGTGTATGTGTAAGTTTCAGCTCAAAATACCACACAAATAATGTTTTATAACTCTTTGAAACTTCCCCTTTTAGGCTTTGATCCTAATTGTGCCATTTTGGTGACTGTCGCTTTAAATTCAAATGAGATTGTGCTCTTTTCAAAACAGGGCGGAGCTACAAATGTGTCAGCCTAGTGGCAGATTCAAAAACGAGACTAACATCCTATGCTAATGAGGGAGAGATCGTCTCTAAGTTTGCTGTTTGTTCAAACTACTTATTTAAAATAAGCCAAAACAACACAATTGTTGAGTTTTTTTTGGGTGGACAACTTAATTGTTTTATGTTCAATCCACATAAACTAATAAGCTACTGTAACACTCTTGCTAAAGTTAAATTGTGGATGGTTCATAATTAATTTGAAATGATATGTATATTTATTTGACTTGATGCTTAAAGAGGAATCTTCCACAAAAAACAAAAACAAAAAACCCCCAAAACATTCAGTCTTTCATTGCTTGACCAAACCAATTTTCAAGCCAACTGTTTTTCCTCAGGCTCCCATTAGCGCGCCCAAGACTGGACTCAATAGTTTCTGCAGAAAAGCAATATTGACCAGCACCTGAGTCCCAGTGACAGGGGGACATTGCTTCACAGTTTCCTCTCATTCTGCAGAGCAACTCAGCCCAAACACATCTGTCCAAGTGATTGAGAAGAAGAGCGTGTTTAAGCTTTTTTTACAAGCCAAGAGTCAGCCGAGGAATGTATTGGAAGAAATTAATAGTGCTAACTAGACAAGAATTACACTGCCTTTACTCTTCCCCTCTCTCTCTCTCTCTCACTTAGCACTTTGCCTGCAAAAGCGTTCTCTTACAGCTCATCAATGCATTTGTAGCAGGATTTAACCATTTGGAGGAGAGTATGCTGACGTTATACTTTTTGTCTGTCGTCTTTGATTCCTCAGGCGTCTGGCAAATCGCCTGGACAGCATGAAGCGTTCGGCCTGCGGTGATGGTTACTCTCGCTGTTTACTCTGCGGACAGCAGTTCGGCCTCACCGGTGTTAGCGCTGTCGTGTGTGCCGAGTGTAAAAAGGTACACTATTAAATAAGTGTAAATGTAAAGGTATAGTACATCCAGAAAATATTTTGCATCATAACTAATCACACTCTTTTAAATTACTGTAACATTTAGGTTGTTCTGTAAATATGTTTACATTTTTCTTCTGCAATTTGTTTTGTTGAAACATAATTGTTTTATTGTTAGACATACAATTGAAGGCAAAATTATTAGCCCTCTTTGAATTTTTTTTATTCTTTTTCAAATATTAAATCAAGGGAATATTCACAGTATTTCTTATAATATTTTTTTAACCCTGCGAAAGTCATATTTCATTTATTTATGCTGGAAAAAAATGAATAATGATTAAAAAAAGGTCAACATTATTATTTTCCCCTTTTCTCATTTCCTTCTCTTTTCCCTTTTATTATTTTTCCCTTTTTTTTTTTTCAAACTAATCTTTCAACATTTTTTACAACTAATGTTGTCCAATGACTTGCCTAATTAACCTAATTTGCCTAGTTAACGCTTTAAATCACACTTAAAGCTGAATACTAGTATCTTGCGAAATAAAGTGCATCCGGAAAGTATTCATAGCGCTTCACTTTTTCCACTTTTTTTTATGTTACAGCCTTATTCCAAAATGGATTAAATTCATT
>CAIGQV010019082.1:861176-871856 GCA_903798115.1 Danio jaintianensis | reverse complement strand
ACACATCATGCAGTTTTTAAATGAAGGTTTTTATTATTAAGGGAAAACAAAATACAGAGAAAAAAAAAAAAAAAAGAAATCAGTAAGGAGGCAAACACTTTTTTACACCACTGTATGCATGTATTTGTGTGTGTGTTATACTTCTGTATGTCTCATTTAACCAAATATATTTATTTCTTCAGAGTTTCCTGGCTAACATTATCAATTATTATTATGGTTATCATTATTCAATTGGGTTTCAGTATATCAAATTACAAGGAGCTTGAAAAGTACAACAGCAGCAAATCTACAAAAGAAAAAGGCAGATTTTTAAATGAAGTTTACATTTTCCCCTTTGGCTGTCTTCTGTTTTATGCCAAAATTAGTTTTGCAGTCTCCTACAATTCAGTCAAAGCACAAGCAGGAGTTCAAGAATTTGCACAAATACAGCTGAAGTCAGAATTATTAGCCCTCCGGAATTATAAGCCCCTCTGTAAGGGGGCTAATAATATTAGTATTTAATATTAATATTGAAATGGTTTAAAAAAAATTCAAAACTGCTTTTATTCTAGCCGAAATGAAACAAATAAAACTTTCTCCAGAAGAAAAAATATTATAGGAAATATTGTGAAAAATTCCTTGCTCTGTTAAACATCATTTGGGAAATATAAAAAAAATTCACAGGAGGGCTAATAATTCTGACTTCAACGATCAGTGCACTAAAAACCACACCTATTTCTTCTTTCCCAAAGATGCTGAAGCGGTCTGGTGCCTGGTTTTTCAAAGGTTCACCACAGCAGGTTTTACCCGCTCCTTTGGCCATTTCTAATCAGCGAGAGCTCAGTGCATCCAGAACTTCCACCAATCCATCAGCCGATCAACAGCCTCCAATACCTTCACAGCCAAAAAATGCAGGTAATCTCTCCAGTAGGCATGGGCCGGTAAGATTCTGACACTATGATAACCTTGGATAAAAATGTCAGCTTTTTGGTATCACTGTAGTGTGATTACTGCTGTAAAATATGTTCTTTTTAAAAGTCTGAGGTCGCCACAGCAGAATGAACCGCCAACTGTTCCGGCATATGTTTTATACAGCGGATGCTCTTCCAGCTGCAACCCAGTACTGGGAAACATCCATACACACTCATTCACACACATACACTACGGCCAATTTGGCTTATTCAATTCACCTATACCGCATGTCTTTGGACTGTGTGGGAAACCGGAGCAAACCCACGCCAACACGGGGAGAACATGCAAACTCCCCACAGAAATGTCAACTGACCCAGCCGGGACTCGAACCAGGGAAGCGAGCCAGCGCGCTCGTCAGGCTCAGACAGCGCGGCTTCAGAACAGAAAAGAACTGGAAGTGCTTTTCATTAACTGTAAGCCGTTCTACTCGCCGCGGGAGTTTTCCTCGTTCATTCTCATCAGTGTTTATATTCCACCGCAAGCACACGTGAGTACTGCACTGCAACAGCTGGCTGATCTGATCACAGAGACAGAACAACAACACCCGGACCCGTCAGAGCAGCTCTAGGACTCTCCGACCACTGCCTGGTTCATCTTATACCAACTTACAGACAAAAACTTAAAACTACTAAGCCAGTATTAAGGACTGTTAAGAGATGGACCAACGACACAGAGCAGGTCTTACAAGCCTGTTTTGAATGCACTAACTGGAGTGTTTTTGAAGCTGCAGCCACCGACCTGGACGAGCTCACAGAGACTGTAACATCATACATGAGTTTCTGTGAGGAGCTATGCATCCCTACCAGGGCCTACTTATCATTTAACAAAGATAAACCATGGTTCACACCAAAACTTAGACAGCTTCGTCAGGCCAAAGAGGATGCCTACAGGAGTGGGGCCAGGATCTTGTACAATCAGGCCAGGAACACACTGACAAAGGAGATTGGTGTGGCTAAGAAGAGCTATGCCAAAAAGCTGAAAAACTAGTTTTCTGCCAACGACTCGGCATCAGTGTGGAAAGGCCTGAAAGACATCACAAACTACAAGACACCATCCCCCTGCATTGACGGCAATAAACAACTTGCAAACGAGCTGAATATGTTTTACTGTAGATTGGAGACCTCCGACCAGACACCCCACACCCACCCTGATGATCTCTCTACATAGCCATCAACACCTCCAGCCACCCCTTTCTCCCCCTCTGCACTTCAGATCAGTGAGGATAATGTGCGTCAGATCTTCAGGAAACAGAAGAGAAGGAAAGCACCAGGCCCAGATGGTGTTTCACCAGCCTGTCTGAGAACCTGCGCTGACCAGCTGGCTCCCATTTTCTCACAGATCTTCAACAGATCACTGGAACAGCGCAAAGTTCCATCCTGCTTCAAATGCTCCACCATCATCCCAATCCAGAAGAAGCCAAAGATCACAGGACTCAATGACTACAGACCTGTTGCCTTAACATCTGTGGCCATGAAGTCATTTGAAAGACTAGTGCTAGCATATCTGAAGGACATCACTGAACCTTTGCTGGACCCCCTGCAGTTTGCCTATAGAGCAAACCGGTCTGTGGATGATGCAGTCAACATGGGACTGCATTATACCCTACAACATCTGGACAAACCAGGGAACTACGCAAGGATTCTATTCGTGGACTTCAGTTCTGCCTTCAACACCATCGTCCCATCATTGCTCGAGTACAAACTGACCCAGCTCTCTGTTTCTAGCTCTGTCTGTCAATGGATCACCAGCTTTCTGACAGATAGACAACAGCTAGTCAGAATGGGCAAAATCACATCTGACAGCCGCACCATCAGCACCGGTGCCCCCCAGGGATGTGTTCTCTCCCCACAGCTCTTCTCCCTGTATACCAATGACTGCACTGCAAAAGACCCCTCCATCAAGCTCCTGAAGTTTGTGGACGACACTACTGTTATCGGCCTCATCCGGAACGGTGACGAGTCTGCATACAGACAGGAGGCTGACTCTATGGTGCAGATGCAACAACCTGGAGCTGAACACGCTCAAAACGGTGGAGATAATAGTGGACTTTAGGAGAAACCCCCTGCATTTCCCCCACTCACCATCATGAACAGCACTGTGGCTGCAGTAGAGTCATTCAGGTTCCTGGGCACCACCATCTCTCAGGATCTGAAGTGGAACATTCACATAGACTCTATTGTGAAGAAAGCCCAGCAGAGACTGTACTTCCTTCGTCAGCTGAGGAAGTTCAACCTGCCACAGGAGCTGCTCGTACAGTTCTACTCAGCTGTCATCCAACCCATCCTCTGCACTTCAATCACCATCTGGTTCGGCTCAGTTGCCAAAACCGACCTCCGTAGAGTACAGCAAATAGTCCGGACTGCTGAACGAATCACTGGCACTACCCTTCCTACACTTCAAGAACTGTACTCTTCCAGAGTGAGTAAAAGGGCTTGCAAAATCACTCTGGACCCTTCACACCCAGCACACTTTCTGTTTGAACTGTTACCGTCTGGTCGGCGCTACAGAGCACCGAGCACAAAAACAGCCAGACACAGGAAAAGTTTCTTTCCTCAGGCCATCTACCTCATGAACAGTTAATTATTCCCCTACTGTGCAATAAACATGTGCAATACTTTCTCATACGCACTTGTACACAGCACCTTATAACAATATACAGTGCAATACTTTCTCCATACGCATTTGTACACAGCACCTTATAACAATATACAGTGCAATACTTTCTCCATACGCATTTGTACACAGCACCTAATAACAATATACAATGCAATACTTTCTCCATACGCATTTGTACACAGCACCTTAAAACTTGAATATTTATAACAAATCTGTATAAACAATTCAACATTCAGAGCTTTTTGACTTACTGCATCTCTCTTTAATGTGTGTCGTATTTTTCCCATATTTATTTTGTGTTGTCACTTGTCACTTTATGTACACTGGAAGCTTCTGTAGCCAAAACAAATTCCTTGTGTGTGTAAGCACACTTGGCAATAAAACTGATGCTGATTCTGATTCTGGTCATAAAGGGACCTGGTCAGCAACAATACTCAGGTAGGCTGTGGCGTTGACACGATGCTCAATTGGTACTAATGGGCCCAAAGTGTGCCAAGATTAAAAATTTGCATTAACGAGCAGTTGGACAGGTGTACCTAATAAAGTGGCCGGTGAGTGTATAAGTTTACAGTACTCAAACCATTTTGTTTCAAAACTTAAAAGGTTTGCCACAATCGGTTTCCTTAAACAGTTTGAGCTAACTTAACTTATCAGGTTTTACAGTGTAGCTTTTGATGTGTATGGTCTGCTGAAGATACTGTTGCGCAAAAAATACACTGTAAAAAATGCAGGGGTCCACACAATTCATTCATGCTGTCCCAACACAAATCTATTAGGTTAGCTTAACCGTTTTTATTAATTTAAGTGGATTGAACATAAAACAATTAAGTTGTCCCCAAAAAACTTAAGAATTGTGTTGTTTCAATTCATTTTAATTAAGTAGTTTAAACAAGCAACAAAAGTAATTTTTTTGAGTGTACATATAGCATAGGAACGGTATAACAGAAAATGTTAGCGCTTTTAAAACCTTGACTTTACCAAACCGCGATAAACCCTAAAACTGGTTATCGTCCCATGCCTACTCTCCTGTTCAGGATGGATTTGCAAATTACGCATTAAAAATTCTGAATACCGTGCAGTTTTCATGCATTTTGCCTTAGGCTTGAGTAATTTATTGTAATGTTTTCATAATTCACGGTTCAAAGGATCTGATAGTTTTTCTTCCATCCCGGAATAATTGCCTTGCCTTTCAGAAAGCGTTCATGTCGCCGGCAGAGAGCGGCAGATATCTGGTCAGTGTCCTGCATTTCAATAACATTTAATATCAGTAAGAGGAAATGAGGCTTAAGATGAATCACGCAGTATCGTTTACTCGCTTTCTCCCGTGCTCAGCAGAAACGATGCCCGCTAAACGGGACGAGCGTTCTGTCATATCCCAAAGAGCCCTAGAAGAAGATGGAGGAAGACACGGGAGCTCGGTTCAGTCCGACGCCACCATGAAAGGACAAACTTTTTCACCCGTGGTGAAGCGAGAAGTGCCAGTGCAGAGTTCCAGACCACCGGCATCCACCTTTTCCACAACTCCAATACAAAAAGGTAAGGGAATTCATAACATCCACATGATGTAGCGGTAATGATTCTGAATGGACAATTGCATGTTATTTAATACACATACACGCACACACACACACACACACACGCACGCACGCACGCACACACGCACACACACACAGACTTGTTCCTATATCCCAGTGGGGACTCTCATAGACGTAATGATATTTTTACTTTACAAACCGTATATATACTGTCCTCCTACCCCTAAACACAACCCTCAATCTGGAAACAATCTACATTTGTGCATTTTCAAAATACTTCATTATGTGTGATTTATAAGCATGTTTACCAATGGAGACCTCAACTTTGGTTCCTATGGTGACTCAAGTCCCCATGAGTCTGTGTGCATTCAAGTTTAAGTCCCTACCAGCAAATAACAACAAGTACACACACACACACACACACACACACACACACACACACACACACACACACACACACATATACAGTATATCCATACACACACACAGTAACAGCACTCGTACCGCCTCTTAACCCTTCACCCTTGTGTATTACTCCACCCACATACACCAACAAGCAGAGGACACTCTACAGTTTTACAAATATCGCTGCTGTTGGACAACATAATTTACTTTTGAGGCTTTTTTAGTCGAGAATGTAGTTGTTTAGATTGCAACTATGCAGTTTATTTATAAGGATAGTGCCTATTTTAAAATATTTATCATTTCTGAGAGACTTTGAGCAAAGACGGTTGACGATGTTCATCCACAAGATGGCGACAGAGACAGCATAATAAGCCCTAAGAGAAAACCAGCGTAATTTCAAACTACAGCTGATCAAATCATTATTAAACAGGTAAATGACTTTCTAAGTCGAGCTCTCTCTTTTATATGTTGTAGTGCTGTATTTATACCATAGTAATATTGTGATCTACCGATTGCAACAGAGGAATACTGGGAGATATCTCTGTAGACTGATGGCATTTCAGTATATATCATATATTAGACATTACGCTAGAGAATCATTCAAATACTAGCTCTAATGTGACGTTAGTGAATGAGCAACGGTTTCTGCTGTTCTGATGTCAGCTGCAGATGTGAATGAATGGCGGAAGAAAGTAGTTCCTCTTACAAAAGGGTTTTTAGACTCTCTGTGTTTGATTTTCTTTTTTATACACACGATTATGCCGTCGAACTGTTGTATAAACGCAATATCACACGAGTAGCAGTGCGATATGGCTGTATATCATCACTGGTGGGACACTAACGCACGCCTCCCACCAGTGCCGATATACAGCCACATCACACTGCTACGAGTGTGATATTGCTCAAATATACATATATATATATATATATATATATATATTATTATATATATTTTTTTTAAGTTTTGCAGTAGGTTTTATGATGAAATTATTGTGGAGTGCTATGTATGTGTAGCAACTAATGTAATAATTTTCTCAAAATGTAACAAAATCTTGAACTTATAATTTAATAATATATTTTTAATGTAATAATTTTTTCACATAATGTAATAGGTTATTCTATGAGAAATCTCTTACATTGTAAAAACACTGAGGCAACTTATAATGTAATTATAGACCGTAAGGTAGTACCATCACATCATTATTACAACAAGGTAATAATTAATTTTCATTCATTCATTCATTTTATTTTTGGCTTAGTCCCTTTTTTAATCAGGGGTCACCACAGCGGAATGAACCGCCAACTTATCTAGCATATGTTTTACGCAGCGGATGCACTTCCAGCCGCAACCCAACACTGGGAAACATTCATACACACTGATTCACACACATACACTACGGACAATTTAGCTTATTCAATTCACCTATAGCGCATGTCTTTGGACTGTGGGGGAAACCGAAGCACCCGGAGGAAACCCACACGAACACGGGGAGAACATGCAAACTCCACACAGAAATACCAACTGACCCAGCCGGGGCTCGAACCAGCGACCTTCGTACTGTGAGGTGATTGCAAATTTTCCATGTACTGAATAAAAATAGTTTATTTTACCAAATCCTCACAGTCTCACCCTTTAATATAGCAGGTTTATTTCCTTGTAAGTCATTTCACATTTCTTACTGCGTTATATGAGTGGGAAATACAATATTTCATGGACATTATTTAATTCCAATAATTAATTAATTCCTTCCCTCATTTTACAAATGAATAAATGACTTAATCCTATGAACAAATGAACGAGCTGTAGGAATTAATTACGCGGCGACATTACCGCGCAACACTGGTAAATAGATCCCATAGTCGGCCATTATAAATGCCACTGATTATTATCACTTAGCAGTGTCAGAGAGATACGGGGTGGACTTATTTAACTCAGAAAACCAATCAGTCTCTCTGGATCATCATGAAGCGCTCAAGAAATACCCTAGCAACCATTTAAATCACCCTAGCAATGCAAAAACATAGACTGCCATTATAAAAGGCCCAGATTTATATCTTTAAAACACAATGGCATAGAGACATGGGGGTGGGCTCTGGCAACCAATCTCTGTACCTCTGTAACCATCCCCTGGCAACCATTTTTGAGCTCCTTAGCAACAAGCTCCATAGATGTCCATTCATAGACACTAAAAGGTATATCCTTGGATTGAAGAGTCATATAAACATGAGGCCTGACCCCTCATTTGACTCAGGGCACCAAACCGCCAATCACAAATCACCTTCATCACTTCCCCTAGCAACAATTTAATACACTAACAACTTCAACTCAATGAGGAAGTTCTCATTCAGGCATCCTAGCTGCATGTTTGCTCGAGTGATGCTTACTAGATGAACATTATGTTAACACAATTAGCATGATGGAAACATGACTAGCTTAATGCTAATCAGGTGAACAAAACAGTTAGGGCATTTTCAGTATGACGTTAAATGTTTTAGCTTTGACACAGTGTTAGCATCTTTAGCATATTTGAACATGTAACTAGGTGATGCGAACATATACTTCGTTTGGATATGTAGCATGTTATAGCACTTAGTTAATCGTTATTAGCATGTAGCTAGTCACTTCTGCCGGTCAAAAGCGACGCCTCTATTATGTTCTAAAGCAGATATTGATGTTGCGCCTCTCACATTTTATTCAGAAAATTCAGATTTCAAGTTATTATTATAATAAGTATCACATTATGTGCAGTTTTTACATTACATGCAGTTACGACATTATGAATTGCCACACCATGCATTCTCATTTTGGACCATTCTCCACACCACTTTATAAACCACAAGATTGTAGGTTTGAATCCTGCGAGACTGTGATTTGCCACCTTTGATCAATACGCTTAATCTCACTCGTACAGAACCTATAATAGCACGGCAAATTGGTTCGGATAAATGCGTAAGCTAAATGGCTTCTTACAGTTGCTTGATGAATCTGGGGTATTGATCTGGATGCTTAACCCAGTGATTGCTTCCCCTAATAGCTTTGAGTATAACACCGTTTTTAGCATAACATTAGCAATTGCAGAGATTTCGCTTTAATGGGAGTTCCACAGTAAGTGTATGCGTCTCTTGGTAGCAATTCTAGGTTTTTCCACATTTTAGTTTAAAGTCAGTTTCATGAAGTCAGATGCATTTAAGACAATCTCTGTGAGACATGAATCATCTGTAGGAACGTTTTGGGAAATGTTGTACACTTATGCTGAAAATTGGTTTCGATTTGTCAGCATTGAACCCTTGATCAAGATGCTTAACCTCAGATTGCTCCAATGGGACTGAACCTTTAAGAAGTGCACTGCAGATTGCTTTGGATAAAAGAAGTATCAGCTAAATGGCTTCTTGCAGTTGTTTGATGCATGTGGAGGTATTGATCTGGATGCTTAAGTTGGTAATTACTGTTTACTTGCGTAATTGTTTTTAGCATAACACTGTAGCGGTCGCACAGATTTCGCTTAAAGTCCACATGAACCGGAAGCTGCGACAGTTTTTTTTGTTTTGTTTTCGTATTGTGATGCAATTCCTAGAGAAACGGGATATTAAATGAGAAAACAGTAGGCGTGGCTTGCTTTTTCTACTGCGAGCTGATTGGATGTAGTAAAGTAGGCATTTCATTCAGAAAGATCGACAAATGGGTTTTGGGAGAGTTAATACAACCTAACAGACTCCTCCTCTTCACCATTTCTGTTTGTTGTCAAAACTGACAGCTGGAGGGGCGTTGTTAAGTATGTTAGCCCCGCCCAATACCTCAGACAGACATAATCTCAGAATTGAACTGAAAGCAAACAGGAAGTGCATTTTCAGATTTCAATTCAAGATTACAAGGGCAAACTATTTTTTTCTCTTAATGACACGCACAGATGAATTGTTCAGCACAAAACTAGCACTGTGAGCTAACAAAATCATATGACAGTTTTAATTTAATTTGTACTTTAAACAGAAACTGCACACTAAGTGCACATGTCTCTTGGTTTTAGATGCTATGAGCCGACCGGAGGCCAGGGCACCACCTGCTATGCAGGCCGACGCACGTTTGCCAGCTGCCAACAGCGTTCCCGCTTCACGCCAGCCACCACCCCCCACTACAGAGGATGAAGAGGATGCCAACAGCTATGACTCTGATGATGCCAGTAAGATGCTAATTTGCAGTGACATATGGACATGTTTGTACCCAATGGGAAGCACAAAGAACAAAATGGTTTACCGCGCAAGTGTTTCCTCACAGATTGCATAAACTCAGCAGACGTGTGCCTGAGATGGCATTGATGTGTGTTTCTATCCACCAATTTTTATGTGGATTTTGTAATATTGCATAAAAAATGCTTTAGGGAAATGATGCGCAAGATGCACATAAAAATGTATGTGCACAACTCACTTTTATTTGATAAGAAAAAATGTCCATAAACTATGATGGAAACACATTTACCGAATAAATTCCAGCATGCACATCAAAAAAAGCCATGTGATAATAAAAATGGGCATGATGGGGTGGCATTAATGGACAAAGCAGTTGACTGACCACATTGTTAAATATCCAAAACGTATCTAAAATGTTTTAGTCAGAGTCCATCATCAAAGTGGTTCAGTATTATTGCCTCCCAGAACTAGGTTTTGCAGTCCAAATTTGAAATATTGGAGAGGTTTTTCTTTTCACCCGGCCCCTTCTCTGATGAATCATGGACATGTTTGTACCCAATGGGAAGCACAAAGAGCAAAATGGTTTACAGCACAAGTCTTTCCTCACAGATTGCGTAAACTTAGCAGACATGTGCCTGAGATGGCGTTGATGTGTGTTTCCATCCACCAATTTTGTATGTAGATTTAGGAATATTGCGGCCATGTGGTAACGAAAATGGGCATGATGGGACGGCATTAATGGAGAAACAAGTTGACCGTCCACATTGTAAATGATCTGAAATGTTGTTTTGGTCATTCTAAAATCCCTCAGTCAAAGTCCGTTATCAAAGTGGTTTAGTATTATTACCGCCCAGAACTTGGTATTTCAGTCCAAATTTGAAATATTGGAGAGGTTTTTCTTTTCACCTGGCCCCTTCTCTGATGAATCATGGACATGTTTGTACCCGATGGGAAGCACAAAGAGCAAAATGGTTTACAGCGCAAGGCG
>CAIGQV010019082.1:833300-861166 GCA_903798115.1 Danio jaintianensis | reverse complement strand
GATGTGTGTTTCCATCCACCAATTTTTATGTGGATTTTGGAATATTGTGGCCATGTGGTAACAAAATGGGCATGATGGGACGGCATTAATGGAGAAACCAGTTGACCGTCCACATATCCAAAATATCTGAAATGTTGTTTTGGTCATTCTAAAATCCCTCAGCCAAAGTCCGTCATCAAAGTGGTTCAGTATTATTACAGCCCAGAACTGTCTTGAGCCCAAAATCCACCGTGCGTTCATTGCGTTTCGCCTTATTATATAAGAAAAAAGGCCCACAGGGGCTTCTCCTACTTCAGCAAACTCCATTTTTCTTTTTGATATTTGGAGCCAATTTATCAGGAAGTTACAATTTTGATCTTTTTGATTCATTGGATGGAAACAACGCTTTATTCGCGAATGATTTATGCAATATTCCAGAATTCTGATGCACATCTTTGGATGGAAACATAGCTATTGTTTGATGTCAGCTTTTTTTTTTGACATCATGTTGTTCACTTTCCAGCCACTCTGGGCATGCTGGAGTTCAGTCTGCTCTACACGGAGGAGAAAAACGAACTGCACTGCAATATAATCAAAGCAAAGGTATTGCCTTTCTTTCCCATAGAAAACTGCATTGCAGTTTCAATGCAAGCTATTTTTGCCCTGATGGATCATGTCACAGTGAATATGGCTGTTATCCATGCAATTGCTTTGTGTTTGGTGAAGGGTCTCAAGCCAATGGACTCCAATGGTCTGGCCGATCCTTATGTGAAATTGCACTTGCTTCCGGGAGCCAGTAAGGTAATGATCTTTGCGAAATCCTGCTTAAGTTACAATATGTATCAATACCTGTGCTGACATGCAGCCAAATATCATGTTAGCAATCATATTGACGCATTCAAATTAAATCTGATTCGATCCATTTTGATTGTCTGTTTGTTTTTGTCAATCTCGCAGTCTAACAAGCTCAGAACAAAGACGCTTCGTACCACCTTGAACCCTGTGTGGAATGAGACCCTTGTTTATCATGGCATCACTAACGAAGACATGCAGAAAAAAACTCTCAGGTAAAACCAGCTTTTTTTGTACTTAAAGGTGCAGTATGTAGGATTGACACCTAGTGGTAGAACTAGGTATTGCAGTCCAAATTCGAAATATTGGAGGGAGTTTTTTTCACCCGGCCTCTCCTCCGATGAATCAACACAGGTAGCCAGATTGACGACACCAATAGGAGCGAGCGTGCCTTACAATCGAGCCTTACAATGTAAGCTGCTCAGCTAATGTTTACGTTTGTAATATTTGTATTATTTGCTAATTTGGATTTTTATAACTCTGAATCTGCATCTCATTTCTGAAACTGCTACTGTCCTCTGGAGTTTGTATTTTTGGCCACGCACACATATATTGAGACGACCTTCATGACTGAAATTAAAAAAAAATTTCCGCCAAGGCAACCTGGGGTGCTGAAATATAATTGGGTAATCAAGCAGTGGGTGGAGTTACACAGATTAAAACAAAGAGATGCACATTTTCAAAGGAGAATAACTGATTTTAGCATTGTTTTTTAGATAAACAAGTACTGTAAAATATTTACTCAACTTAAAACTGTAAGGCAACTTTCTGGAGAGCTTTTTAAGTTGAGTCAACTTAAATTGAGTCAAGTGCATTATTGGGTTAAAAGTTAAGTCAACTCAAAAATGCTGAAACAAAAAAGTTAACATACACTGTAAAAAGGGATTAGTTGACTTTACTTTTAAAAGTGAGTAAACCCATTTCCTTAAAATTTATTCATTTTCCTTCGCCTTAGTCCCTTTATTTATCAGGGGTCGCCACAGTGGAATGAACCTCTAACTTATCCAGCATATGTTTTACACAGCAGATGCCCTTCCTGCCGCAACCCAATACTGGGAAACACCCATACACTCTTACATTCACACACCACCCATACACTACGGCCAATTTAGTTCATCCAATTCACTTACTGTGCATGTGTTTGGACTGTGAGGGAAACCGGAGCACCGGGAGGAAACCCACGCAAACACAGGGAGAACATCCAAACTCTGTGCCGCCATTTACTTAGATGTTTTAAGTAAAATCAACTTGTCAGTTTTAAGGCAATGGATTTACTCACTTTTTCTGTAAAAAAAAGTTGTTTTTATGAGTTAACTTTTAACCCAAGTCAACGTAAAATGCTCTGCAAATTGCCTTACAATTTTAAGTTGTCAACTTTTTTTTTTTACAGTGATATGTTCATTTAGCATGTTTCTTAAATATCTGCAAACATGCATTTTTATGCTTTAGATGAATCAAAAACTTACATACAGCATCCTTTAATGCAGTGTGAAGGCACACCAACAGTACACATTTTCAACCTCTCTCTAGTCAAACACACCTGAATCAACTCATCAGAAGATAAGAAGACACTCCAAAACCTGAAGTTAATGGGTCAGATAAGGGAGACATCCAAAATATGTGCTGTTGGTGTGCCTCCAGGAACAGAGTTGGGAAACACTGCTTTAATGCATTGAACGTTTCAGAAATAAATCATTGCATTTAAAACTTAAACATTCTTGGAGAAGCACGCTGATGTATTCAGTTAGAATAGTTTGCAGTGGACTTAATTAAAGCCGTGACATTTCCCAGAGTGGAAAGGGTCAGCATCCGCATTGTTCCCTGGCAGGCTTTCTGTCAGCGATGAGGACAAGTTTGGCCATAACGAGTTTATCGGCGAGACGCGGGTGGTCTTGAAAAAACTGAAGCTGAACCAGAAGAAGACCTTCAACGTGTGTCTTGAGAGAGTGATTCCGGTAAGCTGACGGGGGAACCATGAACAATGCTTTTTGGTGAAAGTTTACAGTAAGGACTGCATTTTATTGAATTGAACGCCTTGTGTGCAGGTGAGACGTACTGCTGGCGCTGGAGCTTCTCGTGGCATGGCGCTTTATGAGGAGGAGGTAAGGGTGTCGTGCATTTTGGGAATTACATTTGAAAATAAATACTGGGGTGGCACAGTGGCTAGCACTGTCGCCTCACAGCAAGAAGGTCGCTGGTTCGAGTCCCGGCTGGGCCAGTTGGCGTTTCTGTGTGGAGATTGCATGTTCTCCCCGTTGGCATAGGTTTCCCCCACAGTCCAAACACATGCGCTATAGGTGAATTGGATAAACTAAATTGGCCGTAGTGTATGAGTGTTGTGAATGAGTGTATGGGTGTTTCACAGTACTGGGTTGCGGCTGGAAGGGCATCCACTGCGTAAAACATATGCTGGAATAGTTGGCGGTTCATTTCGCTGTGGCGACCCCTGATAAATAAGGGACTAAGTCGAAGGAAAATGAATGAATGAATGAATGAATGAAGTTGACTTTATTACAAACTTGTTAATATTACAAACATATTATTGCAAACCTGCACTACACAAGACTGAAACATTCCCTGGAAATATTCTGGCTGGAACTGTGCGGTTCACAAAGGCAGTGTTTCCCAACCCTGTTCCTGGAGGCACACCAACAGTACATATTTTGGATGATTCCATTTCTGACCCATTAACTTCAGGTTTTGGAGTGTCTTCTTATGTTCTGATGAGTTGATTCAGGTGTTTGATTAGAGAGAGGTTGAAAATGTGTACTGTCGGTGTGCCTTCAGGAACAGGGTTGGGAAACACTGCACTAAGGCATTCAAACTGGGTTTCTCCTTGTTGAATATCACCTGTAATATTGTGTACATTATAAGTTACTTTGGGTAAAAGGTTTGTCCACAGTAAGATACAGTACTTTGCAAAAGTATTCATACCCATTTATATTTTCATATTTTTAATGTTGCAGTCTTATCTTAAATGGCTTTTACAAATATGTTTACCTTAATCATCACTCCATGTTAAAGCAAAAAACGGACATTTGCGCTGCATTAACTTATCAGGAGCTTGCTCTAGTAGGGGCGTGATTATGATGTAGCGCCTGCAGTCAGAGAGTTGGCTGCACCTCTGAAGGACCCAGACACGGCGCCAAACAAATCTACGCCATTTATCAACTTTCCTAAAGCTACTCTCACAATAAAATCCATGTTAGCCATTTAGCAATGAAACTAGAGTCACCGGGCAGACAGATGCCCCACCCATGACACGAATCCGTGTCTATTGTGAAGTTAATTTGATGTGAATGAAGCAAATTTGACGCACGAATGAAGCGAGTAAACTCAAAATGTTCACGTCTAATTAAGTCGTGTCTGGTGTGAACGCCCATCACTCTCTATCAAGGACAGAGGAAGTCTCTGTCTATTCATTCTTTATTGTTATTCATCTGTTGTTGTATTTATACTATATGTTATATTATTGTCTTTATTCTTTATAGTGGCAGTTTTTGATACTATTACAATTATAATAATACCAACAGCAGTGGTCGCGCACAATATGCAGCTGATTCAGTAGTTGCCTAGTAGCGCACTTCTTTTTTTTCTTGTCAACAAAAAAAAGCAGCGCGGTGCACCTCGCGTAATCAGAACCAAAAAGCGCGTTCGGTGTGATCAGCCCCTAAGGCATGTATTTCCAGTGAGCCTGGGTTGGGTTTGAATAATTACCAAAAGGACTTTATAAGGGCTTAACTCATATTTTGTGTGGCTTTTTTAGTTGAAGGATGATGAAGAGGCAGAGGAAAGAGGACGGATCCTGGTTTCTCTCACCTACAACAGCCAACAAAGTCGTCTGATTGTGGGTGTCGTTCGATGTGCTCATCTGGCAGCAATGGACTCCAATGGCTATTCAGACCCGTTTGTAAAGATGTAAAGAACTATAACACAATCTAATAGAAAAAAAATCAGAAGGAGATTCAACCAAAAAACACTTCTCAAAGTGTAATTAAAATGTTCTGTTAGAGGCATCATTTGCTTGGTGGTATTGTTTTGTGATACTCATTAGGCTTGTTTAATGATCACAAAAGTGCCTTTGAATCCTTGTGCTGTTTTGCAGTTGCTTGAAGCCTGACATGGGAAAGAAAGCGAAGTACAAGACTCAGATCAAAAAGAAGACCCTTAACCCTGAGTTTAATGAGGTACTCTTTCTTTCTCTTCATGTCTGGCGATGTGACCTGCAGGGAACGTTTCGAAGCATGACACTGATGTGCTTCCATCACACTGCTTTCATATGATTTTCTTGACATGCATCATGTGAAATGTCATGTTTCTTTTGTTGTTGTTGTCATGGTTAAAGATATTTGTTTGATTACAGGAGTTCAGCTATGAAATCAAGCATGGTGAACTGGCCAAGAAGACTTTGGATGTTTCTGTCTGGGATTATGATATGGGAAAATCAAATGATTTCATCGGTGAGAAATACTTTACATTTCCGATGCAATTGAATAATTGCATTTTCTTTATCATAATGAAATTTACAAATTTAGATTGATATCAATGGCGACACGGTGGCTCAGTGGTTAGCACTGTCGCCTCACAGCAAGAAGGTCGCTGGTTTGAGTCCCGGCTGGGTCAGTTGGCATTTCTGTGTGGAGTTTGCATGTTCTCCCCGTGTTGGTGTGGGTTTCCTCCGGGTGCTCCGGTTTCCCCCACAGTCTAAACACATGCATTATAGGTGAATTGGATTAACTAAATTGGGCGTAGTGTATGAGTGTGTGTGTGTGAATGTGAGAGTGTATGGGTGTTTTCCAGTAGTGGGTTGCGACTGGAAGGGCATCCGCTGCATAAAACATATGCCGGAATAGTTGGCGGTTCATTCCGCTGTGGCGACCCCAGATTAATAAAGGGACTAAGCCGAAAAGAAAATGAATGAATGAATGAATGAGTTGGCGGTTCATTCCATTGTGGCGACCCCTGATAAATAAGGGACTAAGCGAAGGAAAATGAATAAATGAATGATTGATATCAAAAATGAAAAAAAATAAATACTTTATTTGGTGATGCCTCACCAAAAATCATTTACACTTGGTGAGAAGACTAAATTGATAATAAAATCAAATTTATATGCTATGGATTGGTTGCTTTATTAGGACCGATATATCAAGATTAAGGCTATATCTACACTAATCCAGATGCATCTGAAAATGGCATTTTCGTCTAAAAACGCTTCATATCCACAATATCGTTTTTCAATTCTTTCCTAAAAAAATGATCATCCACACTCAAACGACTAAAAAAACACTTTCGTTCATGTACTGTGCATGTGCACAGACGTAAAGCGCTTTTACCCCTATCATATCAGCCTGGCGTTTATTTACCGTCTCTTTGAAACGTTGCGGCAAAATGTCGCAACTGTGGTCTGCTTCCACTGCTGAACAACAACTCCCAGTAAACGTTCCCTGTCCTTGGAAGAGAGGCAATATGGATCATGAACAAACTGACATTAATCTTTAATAAAGCTATCAAAAATCAGCATTTAAAACATCTGCTTTACAATGTCGTCCACCATGTTAGCTGAATTGGTCACATGACTAATATGTCATAGTTTTCGAAAGCCTCCATTTTCACAGTCCACAATACAACAAAAAGAAAAAACACTTTGGACAGCGCTTTCAAAAAGATATACGTTTTAGTTTCCTAAAAACTCGTTTACAGAAGGCCGAAACAAAGAGAAAAATGTTTTAAACGAAAACATATTAATGTGAACATGGCCTAAATGACCATCCGACTTCTAGTTTTTATTTTTTATCTTCTAGTTTTTACCTTTTTTAAACCCCTGGATCCACTAACTCAGTGGTTCTCAATTTCGATCCTCGGGACCTCCCACATCCTTATTTAAAACACCTCATTCAGATCAACAGCTGGTTAACAGAGAGATTCATGAACTGATCCTTGTGTGTGATTTAAGAGAGACATACAAAAGGTGCAGGGTGGGGGTCCCGAGGACCGGAATTGAGAACCACTGCACTAACTGAATAAATATATCATGGTTTACTGCATATAGGGATTTCATTCATTTTCTTTTCGGCTTAGTCCCTTTATTAATCTGGGGTCGCCACAGCGGAATGAACCGCCAACTTATCCAGCATATGTTTTACGCAGCGGATGCCCTTCCAGCTGCAACCCATCACTGGGAAACATACACACTCACCCACACACATTCACTACGGACAATTTAGCTTACCCAATTCACATGTACCGCATGTCTTTGGACTTGTGGGGGAAACCGGAGCACCCGGAGGAAACCCACGCGAACACGGGGAGAACATGCAAACTCCACACAGAAACGCCAACTGACCCAGCCGAGGCTCAAACCAGCGACCTTCTTGCTGTGAGGCGAACGTGCAACCCACTGCGCCACCGTGCTGCCCGCATATAGGGATTTTCTAAATAATATAATTGTGCATATTATGCCCAAGATCTACCACCATAGGTGAACCAACATGACACATTTTTTATGGAATATTGCAGTATATATTATAAATGATTTATCCATGCATGTTATTGTTTTTTTTTTAAGTCCATGTGAAATCAAAATTTACTATGTTTATTTGACTATTGTTATGCTTTAGGTGAATAATTAATCCGAGCAAATTAATCCGCTGAAAAAAAAGTTTGTTATGGTCATCTTTAATCAAAGTCTGACCATTTGCTTCTGTGTTTGGAGTGTCGGTTCTTCTCTGTTGACGTCAGTTTGACGCTTCAGCGACAATATTCTTAACCACACCCCTCTTCCATTAGTTTGCTAATGAAAAAAAAAAAGCCCCACCCCTACTCAATATTCCGTTTCAGTTGGAAGTACATCAACATACTGAAATAAAAGTCTCAGCAGCTTCTAGTTTACACGGACTTTAATTAATGTGCCCTTTAAATCAGAACACTATCCTACTGGAATTTGACTTGGATATATTACGTTATGGGCGACGCGGTGGCGCAGTGGGTAGCACGTTCGCCTCACAGCAAGAAGGTCGCTGGTTCGAGCCTCGGCTGGGTCAGTTGGCATTTCTGTGTGGAGTTTGCATGTTCTCCCCGTGTTTGCGTGGGTTTCCTCCGGGTGCTCCGGTTTCCCCCACAAGTCCAAAGACATGCGGTATAGGTGAATTGGGTAAGCTAAAATTGTCCGTAGTGTATGTTTGTGAATGAGTGTGTATGAATGTTTCCCAGTGATGGGTTGCAGCTGGAAGGGCATCCGCTGCATAAAACATATGCTGGATAAGTTGGCGGTTCATCCCGCTGTGGCGACCCCAGATTAATAAAGGGACTAAGCCGAAAAGAAAATGAATGAATGAATGAATATTACGTTACGTTATTGCGCGTCTATTTCTTGCCAACTTAAAAGTTCTCACGTTTTCTACACAGGTGGATGCCAGCTTGGAATCACCGCTAAAGGCGAAAGTTTGAAACACTGGTATGAATGTCTGAAGAACAAGGACAAGAAGATCGAGCGCTGGCATGTTCTTTTAAATCAAAGCAACGTTGAGGCAGATGACTGAGGCTTCGCGTCTCCAATTCTCCAATTCTGGTAGCATATCGTACCATTCTATCTTCCAAACAAAGAAATTTCGCTTCCAAGCTTGAACTGCTGATAACCATTTCTTTTGACTTTACCTCGCCTGAAACCATGTGATGAGCTGCAGTGGTCCAACTGAGAAAACATAGGAAACCCAGTTACGTTGTTTTATCCTGTACGGTATTCATTCATTAAATGCCTTAAAGAACAAAACCTCACGAATACAGATGTGACGCAATTATCTTAGTCTTCAAACCCTGTAACCAAATATTCTCAAGGACACTGCGGGGAAAAAAAAAGGCTTTACTCGTGTAAAATGCCAGTTCTTTAAAGAAACACTCTACTTATTTTCAGAAATAGGCTCATTTTACAACTCCCCTAGAGTTAGACAGTTTTTATGCCATTTTTGAATCCATTCAGCTGATCTCTGGGTCTGGTGGCAACACTTTTAGCTTAGCTTAGCATAAATCATTGAATCAGATTAGACCATTAGCATCTTGCTCAAAAATATCAAAAAAGAGTTTAAATAATATTCTTATTTAAATCTTGATTCTTCTGTCGTTACATCATGTACTAAGACAGGTGGAAAATGAAAAGTTGCTGTTTTCTAGGTTGAAATGGCGAATATCGAATTCTGGATACGGTTATCATGTGAAGGCAGCACAGTCTCTGTCTCTCGCAGCGATATCTTTAAAATATGACTTTTTCTCTCGAACCCCAAACTGATCTAAATTTGAACTGTCAAAATTAAAACCTTAAACAGCTAACAAAAATGTTGAAAGCCACACAGACGTCGAAAAAGACGTTACACTGGCTAACGTTGCTACCTTGCTAGAAGACCAAAGAGTTAGCATCGCAGCCGATTTCAAAACTTCACTTGTGGCTTTAGAATCAAGACTCGACAAAATACAAACAACCATACCAATAAATGAACTTATTGGAAACTAATGTCG
Source organism: Danio jaintianensis (assembly GCA_903798115.1). Classification (NCBI taxonomy): domain Eukaryota; kingdom Metazoa; phylum Chordata; class Actinopteri; order Cypriniformes; family Danionidae; genus Danio; species Danio jaintianensis. The sequence goes on along the minus strand of CAIGQV010019082.1, from coordinate 851,824 downwards.
AGCTGCAAGACTGTAGAATTCAGGCTTTGGAGGAGAGATGTGAAGTACTGGCGAACAGTAATGGTAAGCTAATTGCGAAAACGGTTGATCTGGAAAGCCGCAGCCACAGAAACAACATAAGGATACTAGGGTTACCTGAAACAGTTGAAGGGCCCAGACCCACTACTTTTTTTGCTGAACTCCTGGGAGATCAGACACTTCTATCTCCTCCAGAGCTGGACTGAGCACGTAGAATGCTCACTGATATGGGGAATATCATTGCGTCTGTTGAAGCCACGGTATGGCAGCAAAGTACCTTAATTATTTCGCCAGAATGAGAATACAGTTCCTAGCCATATCGACCAAGAAAATAGCAACTTTTCATTTTCTCTGAGTCTTAGTACACGATGAAACTACAGAAGAGTCAAGCTTTAAATAGTAAAATGGTCTAATCCCTATCAATAATTTATGCTAAGCTAAGCTAAAAGTGTTCCTGTCAGACCCAGAGATCAGCTGAATGGATCCAAAATGGTAAACCTCAACGTTTTAAAGGTGAAACACTGGTATGAATGTCTGAAGAACAAGGACAAGAAGGTCGAGCACTGGCATGTTCTCATGAATCAAAGCAACGTTGAGGCAGATGACTGAGGCGTCGCATCTCCAAAGATTTCCATTTCTGGAAGCATATTATAATTTATGCTAAGCTAAGCTAAAACTGCTCCTGCCAGATCCAGTGATCAGCTGAATGGATCCAAAATGGTAAATCTAAACGTTTTAAAGGCAAATGTTTGAAACACTGGCATGAATGTCTGAAAAACAAGGACAAGAAATCAATAATTTATGCTAAGCTTAGCTAAAAGTGCTCCTGCCAGACCCAGAGATCAGCTGAATGGATCCGAAATGGTAAAACTCAACTTTTTAACTCTATGGGTATTGTAAAATAAGCCTGTTTTCAAAAAAAGTGTAGTGTTCCTTTAATTAAAACAGCAAAATGCTATTGTACACTGTTGTTTGGCATTAGAAATATACACTGTCCATACATGTTTTTTATGTTTATGTTTCAGTTAGTGAGTTGGTATAACAAATTGTGAATACGAAGCTTAGAACAGTCATTTTTAGAGTCGTATACAGTTAATTGCAGGTTGTCTGAATGCAAAAGCGCATCGGCTACGTATGGAAAAGTCTTATTGTTATGTGCATGAAATTCATGGACGTGTTATCCAATTATATGTTTTGTCATTGTTGCGTTCGAATTCATCTCTGTAATGTTTACAGATATGAAAAAACTGGTGTTGCCTAATAAAGTGTTTTCAATTATTGCCTATGGATCAGGTGTGAAGTGTGTTTTTGGAATCTGGAACAAAGGTCATCAGGTGAATGAGATGAAAGTCTCTGGTACAAGGTGTCATGTGAGGGCTGGGTTTTTTGGTGTTGTGTCTGAAGCTTATCCAGATTGTATTCTTCCAAATCAATCTCAAAGCTTGACCTTCGAACAATGACGAGGACTTAAACTTACTGGTCTTTTATCTGGTGCCGTCATGTTTACTTGCATCATTGTGTAATGAATAACCAGAAATGAAGCATCAGGAGGAACAGATGCGTCTTGACAACACAGCAGTAATGACTTCATGTTTTTTTTTTTACTTGACATTTTTAGAGACAAAATTATACTTATACAACTGTCAGCTTCAGGCTCATGAAAAAAATAGTGTGCTGGAGATCTCTAGAGGAAAAAAACGTCAATTCTTCCTTATATGAGAGGAAGAACTGTCTATACTGGTTAAGTCATCCAAATGTAAAGGTTTTCAGACGTTAAAGAATCCAGTCTTAATAATGAATCAGTTCTATTAGGATATGTGCCTAACCCTGACAAAACTTGACTTTAGTAGGGAATTAGTGAATTACAAGCTGAGGTTGAGATCAGAGGTTCAAGAAAAAGTGTAATCTACACATTTATGTTCATTCTTAGATCTCTGAGGAATTCCAGATACATTTCATAGCAATGTAAGCATTCATTGCACCTTACCTTTCTGATTGTTATTTGTAGCAATAAAGAAGAAGTGTCTTATCGATCGCAAATTCAATATGGAGTACCACAAGGCTCAGTACATGGACCATTGATTTTCACATTGTATAAAGCTATTCCTAAGAGATATAATAAAAGCATGGAGGTAGTTTTCACTGTTACGCTGAGGATGCCCTCTGGGCCTAACAAAACATACCAAATTACAAAACCCACAAAATGCATAGTTAATAATAAAAGAAATCTGATGTTTAAATGTAAAACTTTTTTTTTCCTCTTAAAAAGATTGCTAAACAATGACCTATGCCCTTCATTTTTAATGCAGAAACGATCATTTATTTATTTATGACCTCAAGGCTGGATTATTGTTTTGCATTGTTCTATGGTTTATCCACAGGCCTAATAAACTAACTTTGCTGGTTAGAAGTGCAGCAGCTAGAGGGAAGATTTGGATGTACAGTGCTCTGTTGGTTTAAGATTAAAGACCCATCTCTGTGTACTAGCACACAAATAACCAGTTTTGGTGTAACTAGCTAGAAAATTAAATTAAAAGTTAATTAGTTGCTGTAATTAAATTATCCCTGAAAAAGTAAGGGATTACTGTTCATTTGTATCCATCCTTGGTGAGTGACAGTTACTGTGCCAATGGTACTAAACGCTGCTTTCTTTATGCTGTGCGTGCGCAGGTAGAAAGTTCTGGTTTCCCATTGTGAACTCTTCGACTCAGTTGGCTGCTGTTCGTTTGGTGTGTTCACACACATCTATTTGATCCAGATGAGGCCAGATGCAAGCCAACGTGAGGTGACAACATAGTTGGGTTTCGTCAGCATTAGTTATTTGCCGTTGGCTAAGAGTGAGGACACCTGGACACCTATTTGAATGGCTGCCATTTTTTTAGCGACTCAGAACATCAAGACACTGGAGCAGCTTTTTCCCACAGGCCATCTCCTCTTCAACTGTTAAATAACTCCCACTGTTTACTGCAATGTCCTGTAAAGTCACTTGTTTACTCATTTATATGGTAAATTTTAGGGATCTAACATATATAAGTCCCACACAGTAAGTCTCTGCATCTAAATGAAATGTTGCCATGCCAACTTGCTACTGTAAATAGAAGCTTACAATGCTTGTCCCACATCTGAGTTCCTCTGATTGGCCCACAGTTTTGGAACTGACATTGATGAATGCTGCTGCATGTAAAAGTCTTAAGCATCTTAAGGTGTCTTAAGGGATTGTTTACATATCATGTCCAAAACAGAATGGAAAATGAGAGGTACACAGCTTCCTTCACCAATTTCAATGCGCTCCTGAGTTCACACTTCCATGACATCTATTGTCCCTAAGCAACCATTAAGCACTGACACTGTCCCATCTCGTCAAAGTCCCTTTAAGGCAGTGGTTCTCAATTCCGGTCCTCGGGCCCCCCTGCCCTGCACATTTTGTATGTCTCTCTATTTGACACTCAAGGATCAGTTCATGGATCTCTCTGTTAACGAGCTGATGATCTGAATCAGGTGTGTTAAATAAGGAAGACATACAAAATGTGCAGGGCGGGGGGGCCGAGGACTGGAATTGAGAACCACTGCTTTAAGGCAAGTCATTTCACTTGGCGGCCATCTTTGAAACCCCTCTCGGGCGAGTTCGAATCGTTGCCCAAGCTAATGCGTATGCGCACTCGAATAGAACAATATCACGACACCAACCTCATTTATGGCCGTGTTACACATTATTATCCTCTGGATAATGCTTCGTCGGATCGCGCTGCTCTTCTGAAGTAATTCACAACTTTGTCTTGATGGTGAATCTCCTCCAGAAATGACAGCGACTTTGTTTACAAGTTTGTGTGTGTTTGAGTAGATGCTGCTATCATATGATGTGCGTTTGACAGGACGGATTGTACCTCACATTCGTTTTATACAGATTACAAAACCAAAAAACTTTTGTTTTCTAGTGTAGTTGCTTTATTTAAAAGTATGAATGATTTCAGATTTCAAGCTTTATGTGGATATATTTGTTATGCCTTTGAAGCAAGTATTCGCTGAGATTCCAGTGTGTTTGTTGACCACAAAACGTGTCGTAAAAGCACACGACTGGGCCGAGCTTCTCCCTCAGAGAAATGTCATTCTATAGCGATCGATGATTGACTCCTGTACTAGTAGGCGGGGCTTCAGTCGCCATATTGACCGATAAACTTTTCCCTATTCAAAACTATACGAGTGACACTTCTCTTAAACATGCTATAAACATGCACAAGAGCAGTGATTGAACAAGAGTTGTCCACTCCACCTGCCCAAGCTAGCATTTTCATTAAAAGAGATTTTAGTTTTAAAGCTTATTGAGTCTTAATTGTAATGCAAAATTGCTATTTTTCTTTATTTTTTCTAGGTTTGAGCTTAACAATTGAAAGTTCAGTACACAGACTTGTAATTATTTATATAAACATAAGTTGTATTTTTCATTAACAATATTTTGTACTGTCGTATTGAAAGAAGATTTTCAGTTCTGTAGCTGATTGACAAAATACTTCAGCCTGTTCAAAATAAACAGAAAAAAAGCAAGCACTTCGGATTTGTTGCTTATTCCTGTAGTACTTACCGAACCATGACTTCTGTGTACGCTGCAAAAATAGCAGTGTTATTTTAACTCTAACAGAGTTAAAATCAACTCCAATTGAGTGAACATAATGTCCCAATATTATCAGAGTTAAAATAACACTCTTAAGAGAGTTACTTGCACAACACTATAAACGAGTTATATTTACACTGTATCGAGTTAAAAAATAACTCTGGTCTACACTACTGGGAGTTGATTGTTCCCTGACTCTAGTGTAAAAAGTAAAAATTCTGGCATTTAACTCTAGTTTACCTAGTAAACATTACAATACTCACACTGTAAGAAATTATATGATCAATTAGTCATGACAGCATATGTTTTTAGTTCATTGTACTTAATCGTGTTCTAACTTAATTTTATAAGTTACACAAGCTGTTTTAAGTCAGTTTAACATAATATAAGTTACTCATGGTTAATTTGATTCGGCTTAAAGATTTAAGGCAACCAGTATTTTTTTTTAAGTGCATGATTGATAGTTAAAATAACTTACATAAGACAATTCTCCAAGAATGACAGAAAAAAATATCACAATTATAATTATGTTATTAATCATTTGTATTACTTGACAGTCAGCACTACAAATCTACACTTTTTTACAAATTAACACTTTTTGAGATTTTAAAATGCCATGACTTTTATGTTCCATTAAGATATTTGGTCAAATGAATTCCCGGATGTTGGAATTGACACCATCAAGTGTTAGTTACCTGTAACTCCTTGATTTTACACGGGATCAAATAAGCTTCGACTATGATTGTGTTAATTTATCAAAATCCAACTCTACAATGTCAACACTTTACTCTAAAATGCTTTGACACTGAGAATTTAACCCTGATGAATTTGCTGTGTACCGTTATACCCCTAGTAAATATGTACATGATCTTTAAGTACATCTATTCTGACCAACTGTGCCCTTAAATTCAATTCAAAAATTGCTTTATTGGCATGACAAATGTTACAAATGTATTGCCAAAGCATTTCTAAAGTTTACATAAAAAAAACACATACATATATAAAAAAACAAAACAAAAAAAAAACATAGTAAACACAGTAAATAGTAGTGGTAGTAAAAACAATATATAGTAAACAGTAAATAATAGTGGTAGCAAAAAAAAAAAAAAAAAATATATATATATATATATATATATATATATAATTAAATAAAAATAATATATCATATTATTCAATATATCATATTATTCAATAAATATGAATAAAAATAATAATAGATATATTTAACAATCAAAATTTTAGGACAAAACAGTAATAAAAACAATAATCAGTATATTTACAATGATTTATAATAATCTAGATGTGTGTGTGTTTGTCTATCTACTATTATATATATTTTTTTGTTCTTTCATTTATTGTCTTGTGTTATTTATTTGTACACTGGAAGCATCATTACAAATTCCCTGTATATGAGAGCACACTTGGCAATAATTGTAGTGAGACGACAGAGGTTACCGGAGTTTATCTGATCGTGTGATGCCGTTTAATGTCCGCGAACACATTAAACGTCATCCCAAAGGTCAGATAAACTCATCACTTTCACAGCTTTGTGTTTATGATAACGGTTCAGATGATTCTAAGCCAAACATGCAGTAAAAATGTGCATAAAAAATAAAAACCGGATGAGTTTTCTTTGAAGTCATGTGACTGTGATGTCAAAAATATTTTTTTCTTGCTAGTTCAAACTACTTTTAAAATGAGCTGAAACAACACAATTATTGAGATTTTTTGGTGGACAACTTAATTGTTTTATGTACAATCCAATTACATATGTTAAATTAACTTAATCGATTTGTTTTGGGACAATATGAACAAATTGTGTGGAACCCTGCATTTTTTTTACAATATTTTAGAAACTTAATGTTGGGAAATATTTGTTAAAGTCATGTTGGTAGAACTACTGGTGCGATAATAGCACATTTTCAATAACATTGAATTTAAGGAACACTACTAAACGAATTATTCTAAATCATTTCTCGCTTCCGGGCGTCACGGTGGAGCAGTGATCGCCTCACAGCAAGAAGGTCGCTGATTCGAGCCTTGGCTGGGTCAGTTGGCATTTCTGTGTGGAGTTTGCATGTTCTCTCCGTGTTCGCGTGGGTTTCCTCCGGGTGCTCCGGTTTCCCCCACAAGTCCAAAGACATGTGGTATAGGTGAATTGGGTAAGCTAAATTGTCCGTAGTGTATGTGTGTGAATGAGTGTGTATGGATGTTTCCCAGTAATGGGTTGCAGCTGGAAGGGCATCCACTGCGTAAAACATATGCTGGATAAGTTGGCGGTTCATTCAGCTGTGGCGACCCCAGATTAATAAAGGGACTAAGCCGAAAAGAAAATGAATGAATGAATTTCTCGCTTCCAGCATAGATCTATTTCTTTGAGTCTGTGTTTTTCTTTGGGCTGTTTAGAATGAATATCTATTACTTTGAACCAAAGAAAGAAAAACTACATTCACAAATTTCAGCTCACCAGGTTTTTGACTGTAATAGCCTAATTGCACTGATTCCAAACTGAGCTAACAGTCAGTGTAAGTATCCCTCAGAGAGCATTCCACCCTTCAGTAAAGTAATTGTTGAAATAATTATGTTTCTTTTGCTTCTCCTTTGATAGCAATCTTATAACAAGCTTGTGTTTTGCCTCATCTGATGGATGTTAGAACTACATTAACCAGCGGAAATAGCACCAGTAAAAGAGCTGTAATGGTTAACTGATTAGGACTGCGTCCAATGGTGACTGGGCAGAAACTTTGTGCGAATCATGCGAGCTTTGCACCAATCAGCGCAGAGGGACACGTACAGCAAGCTCATGTGACCTTTGCATCCTCGTGTAAACACTGCAGCATTCTGCAGCTCTGTAAAATCACTGTAAAAAATGCTGGGTTCCACATAATTCCTTCATGTTGTCCCAACACAAATAGATTAAGTTAACTTAATTGTTTTATGTTCAATCCACTTAAACTTGTAAAAACAATTAAGCTGTCCCCCCCAAAAAATTGATGGTTTGAAGTTTTTTTTTTTTTTTTTGGCCGGCGTATAAATTGGCTAGTTGGCCACTGAAGAGAACAACTTTTCTACTTTCTAACTACTTCCATCATATGGAAAATCTGCCTGTTTCTTGATGTTTAAATGTGAAATGAACTGAAAAAACTAATTTTCTTTACATTTTTTTATGATTTACAAAAAAATAGAACAAAATCTGACTGTTAGAGACTCATTGTCGACACGTACAGCAGGTTAATGTAACCTTTGCATCCTCATGTAAACACTACAGCGTCTTACAGCTCAGTAAAATGCTTTTAAATTCATATTTATCAAAAAATAGATAAATTAGTTTAAAAAAAATGTTTTAATAAATTGGCTAGTTGGCCACTGAAGAGAACAACTTTACTCTCTAACTACTTCCATCACATCTGCCTGTTGCTTGATGTTTAAATGTGAAATGAACTAAAAAAAAACTAGTTTTTTTTTTTTTTTTACATTTTTTGTGATGTAGTCTTATTGTGAAAAAAAACACTGTCAGAGACTCATTGTCAACACGTAGAGCAAATTTTTGCATCCTGATGTAAACACTGCAGCGTCCTGCAGCTCTGTGAAATGCTTTTAAATTCATACTTATGGATTTTTATTTTTTATTTTTTTTGGCCAGCGTATAAATTGGCTAGTTGGAGAGAACAACTTTTCTACTTTCTAACTACTTCCATCATATGGAAAATCTGCCTGTTTCTTGATGTTTAAATATGAAATTATCTGGAAAAACTAATATTCTTTACATTTGTATGTGATTTACAGTCTTATTGCCAAAAAAACACTGTCAGAGTCATTGTTGACACATACAGCAAGTTCATTTGACCTTTGTATCCTCTTGTAAACACTGCAGCTCTGTAAAATGCTTTTAAATTCATAATTAAGATAATTTTCAATTATTTTCTTTACTTTTTTTAGCAGGCGTATATATTGGCTAGTTGCCCACTGATGAGAACTACCTTCCAACTACTTCCACTATATGGACAATCTGCATGTTTCTTGGCGTTTAAATGTGAAATGAACTGGAAAAAACTCATTTTCTTTAATTTTTTTTAATGATTTACAAAAAACAATAAAAATCTGACTGTTGTCAACTCATTGTCCTGTGCTGTTTTGTCACTAATAATAATAATAATAATAATAATAATAATAATAATGTCAGTATTTTAGGAACAAATCATTTTTAAAAGTCAATAAATGCATTCTGGCAACGCATTAAATATTAATTACCAAATTACTGTGCAGAAGAGCGCGCTAAACACATAAGCACTTGCTGATTTTAATAAAATCTGTGTAATGTAGTAATGCACATGCTGACCTAATTTAATCTGAGCCCACAAATGTGAAAGTTTTACATCGGATGTTTCTTTCTCCTCCCATGGTGGAGTTTGAATCATTTTGTCACGTTGTAAAGCATCGTTTCATCCTGAGTAATAAGATATTAAGTGTTTACTGCTGAGGGCATTGTTGACACTAATAAAAAGTGATAGTGATCAGCCGGAGAGATAATTACACTCATGTGAACTCGGGAAACCAGAGGGTTTTATGATCTAATTTATGTACATGTGTGTGTGTGAGTGAGCAGACATCTGTGCTTCCAAGTCTGTATTTACCAAACACACACCCCCTTTGTGTCATCCCACCCCCTCGGCTCGGATGTGGCCACGAGTACCAATACAAGGGGAATATGGATGGGATGGGAGTATAAATAAGGAGGGGCAAGCACCTCTGAATATTCATTCATTCTAAAACAGAAATAAAATACATTAAGCTAACACTATTAGCCAAAAATGCTAAGCTACTTATTACAAATTGTCTCCATTTTCGTGCTATTTTGTGGTTGTTTCAGCACTGATGATATGAATTCTGACACTTACTGTATTTGGACGAGGTCTGTTTCGGATGGGCAAACACAGTACGCGTTTCTCCGAAGGACTCAGGGATCTCTTATCTTGTATGACAGCATCTGGAACCAAAGCAATAGGCTTTTTAGTTGCGTCAAAAGCAATGAGCAATCTATTATTGACAGTTACATGTCCAGGTGTTTGGAGGACAGCTCTTTCTCAGAGCTTCTGGATGAACGCTTTGACATTAGTGTGTTGACTGAAGCTGATGGCCCCTGTGAGGTTGCAGGAGTTACAGAGGAGTTCACAGCGTCTGTACGGAGGGCCAGAGACCTGATGAATGTTGAACCGGATGGATTCGGGGAGCAGGACAGTGACGTCAGCTCCATAAAGACACTGCAGCGCTCGAAACGAGCATGGATGATTCCTGGGACTCTGTGGTGTGGCTCGGGAAATAAAGCCACTGGCTGGACTGACCTGGGTAAGAAATAATATATATATTAATTGACTTGAAGTCAGAATTTTTTCCTAAAATTTCGGAAGATTTTTCAACACATTTCTAAACATAATAGTTTTAATAACTCATTTCTAATAGCTGATTTCTTTTATCTTTGCCATGATGACAGTACATAATATTTACTAGATATTTTTAATATACTAGTATTCCGCTTAAAGTGACATTTAAAGGCTTAACTATGTTAATTAGGCAAGTTAGGATAATTAGGCAAGTCATTGTATAACGATGGTTTGTTCTGTAGACAATCGAAACAAATATTGCTTAAAGGGGCTAATAATATTGACCATTAAATGTAAAAAAAAAAAAAAAAAAAAAATGCTTTTATTCTAGCCGAATTAAAACAAATAAGACTTTCTCCAGAAGAAAAAATATTATAGGAAATACTGTGAAAAATTCCTTGCTCTGTTAAACATCATTTGGGAAATATTTAAAAAAAGAATTCACAGGAGGGCTCATAATTTTTACGTCAACTGTATATAATGAAAATATTTTTAAATCATAAATGACAAAACATATACAGTTGAAGCTCTCCTGTGAAATTTTAATTATTTTTTCAAATATATACTGTATATACTGTATGGATGACATTAAGAGACCACTTGAAAATTCTCTCTAGGTTTCTATGATTTATAGCTAGGGCTGGGCGATTAATTGAAAAGTAATCGAAATCGACATTCAGAGCCTATAATCGATCGAATTTTTCCAGGTCGATTTTTTTGATTACTCTCCCTACCGAGTCACGTAATCATAGATAGTAGATAGTGTGTATTTTCTTCAATTATTTTAAAATCAAGTAATGCACCCTTCATTCAAAAATCTCTCACTTGTAATATGTGAGCATATTTACTAAACTTGTCAGTGAACTATGAGGCAAAAAAAATTCTAAATAAATAAATAAAATAATCGTTCATTAATCACAATCGAGTTAAAATGTTCAATTAATCGAGATTTTGATTTAAGGCCAAATCGCCCAGCCCCTATTTATAGCTATGTCTTTAAGTAAAACTTTATTTTTCTATATTCTGTAAGCCACTGATGCCATTTCTTCCAAATTTGAAATAAAATATTGTAATTTAGAGCATCTTTTTACTGTACATAAAATAACAAAAAGGTGGCATGTTTTCAGACGTGTTTATGTCCATATTTAGACAACGCAATACTAATATTTTAACTTTAAGAGTTAAGAACTTAATATTTAATGGAATAGCCCAAATTTTTTTTTTAAAGAAAAAGAAAAGAAAAAGGCTCTAAATGACAAATATTTATTGGAAATTTGAAAGAAAGGTTATCAGACCATTATATGATAAAACAGACAAAAAAGTTCAATATTTACTGTAGGTAAACAGACGTACAGTAAAACGAAGTTGGATCATAAATTTAAGAATATGATTTTATTCTATTTTTGCTAAAATGCTGCTAATTTAATTAATAATTTGAAGTTTTACAACGAAACAAATTAAATTAGAAACATTTAATCATTTTCCTTCGGCTTAGTCCCTTATTTATCAGGGGCCACACAGAAATGCCAACTGGCCCAGCCGGGACTCGAACCAGCGACCTTCTTGCTGTGAGGCGACAGTGCTAACCACTGAGCCACTGTGCCGCCAAAATTTGAAACATTTCAACATAACGCCTAAAAAATTAACACAAACAAATATTTTATTGGGCGGCTCAGTGGTTAGCAAGGTCGTTGGTTCAAGTCCCGGCTGGGTCAGTTGGCATTTCTGTGTGGAGTTTGTTCTCCCCGTGTTGGTGTGGGTTTCCTCCGGGTGCTCCGGTTTCCCCCACAGTCCAAAGACATGCGCTATAGATGAATTGGATGAACTAAATTGGCCGTAGTGTATGAGTGTGTGTGTGAGAATGTGTGAGTGTATGGGTGTTTCCCAGTACTGGGTTGCAGCTGGAAGGGCATCCGCTGTGTAAAACATATATCGGAATAGTTGACAGTTCATTCCGCTGTGGCGACCTCTGATAAATCAGAGACTAAGCCAAAAAAATGAATTAATGAATGAAATATTTTATTTTATGCAAATTAAACTAGTCAGATTAAGAAAAAATACAAAACATTCCTTCCTTTGCAGGCGTCTTTGAAGAAACCGATAAATGCTGCAGAGAACACGACCACTGCAAACACACCATTCCCTCCTTCTCATACGACCATGGCGTCTTCAACACAAACATCTTCACGTTATCACACTGTGATTGTGACAACAGGTGTGTCCCGCTTTATTGCTTTAAATATGTCAAATAGAGTGTGTATGTAAAGTTTCAGCTCAAAATAACTCCCAAATAATGTTTTATAACTCTTTGAAACTGCTCCTTTTAGGCTTTGATCCAAATTGTGCCATTTTGGTGACTGTCGCTTTAAATTCAAATGAGATTGTGCTCTTTTTAAAAGAGGGCGGAGCTACAAATGCCTATGCATCAGTATAGCGGTAGATTCTAATGTTATCTGTGAAAAACTGAAAATGTCCAAAAAAATGTGTCTCAGATGAAGGCAGTGGAGGCAGGGCTGCCTATGCTAATGAGATCATCACTAATGGGCGGGGCTTTCCCCCTTTGATAACATGTACAAAGGGAGAATGTCAATCAAAGTGTTTCTGTTTTAAAGAAGTGCGATTATAAAAAATTGAATTAATTCATTTGTCCCTTTAGAGGCTGGCTTTATTCACACACTGTTGCCACATAAGTGTGCTTAAACCACTTATAAAAGTGATTTTTGCATAATAGGTCCCCTATTAAGTGTAAAAATGTGAGCATCATTGTACTGATAAGCATGCTGCCTATAGTGAACATTCATTCTACAGTGTTATATTGTGTAACATGAGACATGTCCAGTTATTTTACAGAGGAAGTGTCTTGTATTACTGTATCCTATAACATTGTAATCAGTCCCTGTGATATCAATTTCAGGTTCCGCCGCTGTCTCCTGGGTGTTAATAATAGCATGTCCAACCTTGTGGGCTACGGGTTCTTCAACGTGCTGAAGATGAGCTGCTTTGATTTCTCTCTGCGGATGCAGTGTGCGAAGAGAACATGGTGGGGCAGGTGTGTATACTTTTTTTAAAGTGCTTGAACAGGGAAAATGATTTGAACTGAAAATCTGGCACATTAGAGGGATTTGTATCGTGGATTGATACATTTCGGAATTGTCTTATATGGTCACCAAGATACACTCAAAAAATTATTTTTGCTGCTTGTTCAAACTACTTATTTAAATCTGACTTATTTAAAGCTGACTCAACACAATTCTCCTGTTTTTTTTGGGGACAACTTAATTGTTTTATGTTCAATCCACTTAAAATGTATTTAAAAAAATTAAGTTAACTCAATCGATTTGTGTTGGGACAACATGAAGGAATTGTGTGGAACCCAGCATTTTTTAGTAAATACAGTAATATTGTTAAATATTATTATGATTTAAAACAACTGTTCTCTATTTGAATATATTTTGAAATGTAAAATGTCATTTATTTATTGAACAGTATTCCAGTCCTAAGTGTCACATGATGTATGTATGTATCATGTATACATTATACGTATGATGTATATATACACTACCTGACAAACGTCTTGTCGCCTATCCAAGTTTTAGTAACAACAAATAATAACTTGACTTCTAGTTGATCATTTGGTATCAGAAGTGGCTTATATGAAAGGCAAAGGCATCTAGATTATGCTTCATCTTACCCCAGACATGCTCAATAATGTTCATGTCTGGTGACTGGGCTGGCCAATCCTGGAGCACCTTGACTTTCTTTGCTTTCAGGAACTTTGATGTGGAGGCTGAAGTATGAGAAGGAGCGCTATCCTGCTGAAGAATTTGCCCTCTCCTGTGGTTTGTAATGTAATAGGCAGCACAAATGTCTTGATAACTCAGGCTGTTGATGTTGCCATCCACTCTGCAGAGCTCTCGCACGCCCCCATACTGAGTGTAACCCCAAACCATAATTTTTTTCTTCACCAAACTTGACTGAATTCTGTGAGAATCTTGGATCCATGCGGGTTCCAATAGGTCTTCTGCAGTATTTGTGATGATTGGGATGCAGTTCAACAGATGATTCTGTTCTGCCACTTTTCCAAATGATCAACTAGAAGTCAAGTTATTATTTGTTGCTCTTACAACTGGGGTCGACGACATGACTTTTGTGTACAGTTAAGAAAAAAATTATTAACCTGTGAAATTTTTATTTTTCCCAAGTGATGAGAGCAAATTGATGTTTCCTAAAAGAACAATGACCCCAGTATTTCCTATTTCCTGTTATATGTTTCTTGTGGAGAAGTCTTATTTCATCTAGTTTAGCTGGAATAATAAAACTACATATTTCTTTTTAAATGTTAAAACTGCTGATGTCAGTATTATTAGCCCCCTTAAAAAATGTACTTTGATTGGCTACAGCATAAACCACTATTGTCCAATGACTTGCCTAGTTAAACCTAAAAATTCTAAGCTTTTTAATCGCACTTGAAGCTGAATAAATGCAAGCATCTTGGAAAATAGCTAGCAAAATATTATGTACTGTCATCTTGGCAACGACAAAACTAAGTAGTTACTAAAATTAGTTATTGAATCTATTATGTTTAAAAATTAATTCTCTACACTATACAGCACTTGGGAGATATTTAAAAATGAATTAAAACTTCACAGGTGGCATAATAATTTGACCTTTAACAGTATATATATATATATTTCCTGAACAAAATCCTTACCGATCCTATCCTTTTGATTAATAGTGAGACTTATTAGTGAGCTAATGATTGCATTGTAAATCAAAAGCTTTCATAGACAGACCACGAACAGGCAAAAACACCTTATTGAACTTTGGAAATTGGCAAAACTTGGCTCTTTAGTGTGACTTTTACACAATCTCTAAGCACATAATGTTATGTACACAGTTACAGAACCCTTGCTTATTCCCTCATTGGCAGGTGTGTCATGTCTGAACTTGCTCAATATGCTGTGGTCAAAGATGCAGCAAACTACACCGACACACTCCCTGAACAAGACATGGAGTCCCTGGAAACGAGTTTTCAGCAAGCAATCACAATTGGACAAAACCAAGTCACCCAAAACATGGAAGAATCGCTTACAATTCAATCCAAACATTCTAGGAACGGCACTGAAAAACCGAGTCCAGTTTCGACATCACCAGGGCCATCTGTTACAACACTGCTGTCCCGGAAATCTGAAGCTTCCGTCGTCCCAACATACACACCAAAGACAACACACGCCCAAAATAAACCAGACAGACCACAAGGTGAACTAAATATTACTTAAAAGAGCTTTCTTGCATGAAAAATACCATAGTAGTTTATCATAAATACTGTAGTGTTTTTGAACAATACTTTAGTAAAGCACTTGAAGTGATTTTACAGTTGCTATGGTAACACTATAGTAATATATACAAACGACTCTATAAGTTATATTATGCTACAATACACCACAGTTTACTGTAGTAAAAACTAAAGTATACTACAGTATTTAGCTCATTATAGGTAATAATACAGTGTGCTGGAGCATTAATTAACAGAGAGTTGTAAATACTGTAATATATACAGTATAATACACTTTACTTTGGTTCAAAAACACTATAGTATTTACTATAATTTATAGTATTTTTTCATGTGAGCTGCCTACCAAATTAAGTATGCTGAAATGGCTTTTTTATAGGCAAGTTTGAGATGTGTGACCTCTATAAGGACCTGGATTCATGCCATCTACAGATTCCGGCTTTACAGGAGAAATTTGGTCTACGGAATCCTGACCGGAGAACCCTTTATCACTGTAACTGTACTGCCAGGTGAATGCACGTTTTATATATTCAGCCAAACGCAATTGATGCAAACTCTCTTCTATTGGTTTGTGTGACAATGATATTTCCCAATGGGCACCTTGACGTCAAAATTACATCAAAAGCACGTCAAAAATGCGAATCGATCTGATGACAATTGACTATTTTGTTGTCAGAATGACATCAAATTGACATCTAACATTGGCTTCAAAAAACACGTCAAAAACTGATTACAGGACAGTTCTGTAATTGATTTTCTCGTGTGCTTTTTGATGTCGTTTTGACCTCAAGGTAGTTTACATGCATTGTAGGGATACAAAACCCAGTGTAAATTTGGAATAGAAGCTTTCAGATGAATAAAACTTCTCTTATAATACTTTTTATGTCGTTATGTTTGTGGTCAAAAGGCCATCAATGTGTGGATGTCAAATGGACGTCAGGGTTTTGACATAAAATTGATTTGTGTTTTTTAATGTCATGCCCGAGGTCAGTTTGATGTCGTTTTGACATCAAAGTGCACTTTGGGTTAAGAATAGTAATAAAAAATAATTAAATATATTTTTGGGCTAATCTGACTTTCATTCATTCATTCATTTTCTTTTCGGCTTAGTCCCTTTATTAATCTGGGGTCGCCACAGCAGGATGAACTGCCAACTTATCCAGCATATGTTTTACACAGCGGATGCCCTTCCAGCTGCAACCCATCACTGGGAAACATTCATACACACTCATTCACACACATACACTATGGACAATTTTAGCTTACCCAATTCACCTATACCACGTCTTTGGACTTGTGGGGGAAACCAGAGCACCCGGAGGAAACCAACGCGAACACGGGGAGAACATGCAAACTCCACACAGAAATGCCAACTGACCCAGCCGAGGCTCGAACCAGCGACCTTCTTGCTGTGAGGCGAACGTGCTACCGATTGCGCCACCGCGTCGCCCCTAATCTGACTTTGAGAATGATAATTCTATATTATATACTGATATATTTTCCATTCACAGGCTTGTCCAAAAGATGTTATCCAAAGAACTGGATGAAACGGACCCTGTGCATTCACTGTTGATGGACTTTGTGTCACAATCCTGCTTCAGGCTTCCAAAGTTTGAGGACTGTCTCAATGGAAAAAGGTACAAACATTATGGCTAAATATGCACCGTTAAAGCGATAGTTCACCCCAAAATTAAAATTTCATCACCACTTACTACATTTTTATTGATTTTGTTTCTTCTGTTGAACGCAGAGAAAGGCATTCTGAAGAATATTGAAAAACGCAGCCATTGACACCCATGGTATGAATAAAAAAATACTATGAAAGTCAATGGCTGCTGCTTTCTAATATTCTTCAGTATATCTTCCTTTGGGTTCATCAGAAGAAAGAAACTCTGGATGAATAAATGATGACAGAATTTTCATTTTTGGTTGAACTATCCCAATAAAGTTGCTTGACGCCAGCCAGTGTGAAATCTGTTAAATCTAGTTAAATCTGTGGTGCAATACGTACATTAAAACGTGTTTGCTGAGCACAAAATAATGTAATGCAAATAATAATATAATGTACACATTTCTGAGGTGTAAACCACGAGGCAAAACCCATATCTGTGGCGTCTCTTCTAGTTGTTCAACCCAGCTCATCCAAAACTGGAGGACAGACATGGCGGGAGGGCGTCATCTAGTGGACTTCAAACGCAAACTCAAGAGGATGAACCTCAAGCGCTCCAAGAGAAAAGACTCTCCAATCAGATTATATAAGAAATGCGTCAGGATGCACACTAAACGGCAGAGACCTCGGGTTCCTGAACGGAAACTGTTGTAAATACCATTCAACCCAACAAATCAGCAAAAACAATCTAGCAATGCAAATTATGAAACAGAACTCTTATGAAACAGAGCTTATGCACATTAAGAGTCTGTTGTTGTTTGTGTAACCTGCACATAAAACATTTATCTATAAGGAGATTCTGGAAAAAAAATATTTATATTGAGAAGTACAGGGTTAATTTTACATTTAACCTAAATAGGTCAGAGTGTTACAGCTATCTCCTACAACCTCTAGTCACATGCTTAAGTGAAAAAAGTGCAACTAAAACCTTCAAAGGCATGGAAGTTTGTTAAAGTACGTTGCTTTTTACCATTTCCCCACTCACAAAATCAAACTGACGCGCTTGAGATAAAACTATTTCATTCATGCTAACATTTAGCCCAGAGAAAGTATCAACTTTAGAGACAACATTGGACATTACAAAATTACTGTCATACCTCAACATTTGGCGTCCCTTGACGTAGAGCGGGATGTAATTGCGCATGCGCAGGAGAAAAGTGCCTTGAATTTAGTGTTACGATCCGTTTTAGTCTGTACTACCTAATATTGCACTATATGTGAATACATGCAGTAAGCGAGAGTTGTAAATGTATGTAAATTTGTAAATAACGTGTAAATCTGTTTGAATAAAAACTAAATGTCTTAATTTTGGTCTGTATTTTAATTTTATTTTACATTTTATTTTATTTTAACTATGGTAACGTGTCCAAAAAGTTCACAAAGTTGTACTGCCTTGTCATTTGTACATGGATGCGTATGTAGCCAATGTATCAACTGCAAATCATGAACATGAAAACATGCATCTGAAATATTTAGATTTTTTTTGTTTTAATAAAGTCAATGTAATAATAATAATAATAATAATAATAATAATAATAATAATAATAATAATAA
>CAIGQV010019082.1:814538-826250 GCA_903798115.1 Danio jaintianensis | reverse complement strand
TTGTCTTTGCTCAGTCGTTTGTTATTCTCTGTCGTTGTTGGTTTTGTATGGTATGGTATGGTATAGTTTGTTATTTGCTCATGTTTTGTCTTAGTTCCTGATCTTAGTTTATTATTTTGTTACTTTGTTTTGCACGATGTCCTGTTTTTGTATGACAACTCCCCATTAAATGCACATGGATCCTACCTCTTGTCCTGTCTGCAATACCTCCCAGTAACGTGACAGAACATTATATGAATTGAACATTTTATTCAAAAAATGTTATTAAAATATTTTTGAATACTTAAAAAAAAAAATATATATATATATAGCTTTGTATCAAAGTGTACCAAAAAGCAAAATGATTCTCCCCCCATATTATCGACACTGAAATGAATACAGCAAAACTAGGACTGCACAATATATCGGTTTAGCATCAGTCACAAAGGTCACATTGCAGGATATGCAATATTGAATCTGGATTATAATTTATCATTTGCATGGGTTTTTGAGGCCTGTGACTGGATGAGGATTTTAAAAGCATTCGGGCCCAAGAAATTGTGCCATTTGTAACTTAAATAACTATTCATTTTATTGAATTATTTTTAAAACGAAGACCATGCAATATTATTTAACATATGATTAATAAATTGCTGTATACCTGAATACTGTTAGACTCCTCGGAAAACAATAAAACACTTTTTACACATGTCATTTGTATTATTTTTAAAAAAATCTTTGCTTGTTTATTACATTTTATGCATATACACTCCCCTGCAGAACCATACCAATCAATCTAAAAGTATAAATTCTTTCCAAATAGAGATATTCAAGTGATCTGGTGAAATTGTACTCATATCGAAATATATATATATATATATAATACCCTTACTGGGTATGCGTGGTGTACACCATAAAGTTGTAATCGATGTCATCTTGTTTATATATAAACCAGACATAAGTGTTTAATTTTTTTTAAATTAAGATTTATACAGGGTGAATAAATGATCTTTCAGTTGATGCATGGTTTGTTAGGTTAGAGAATTATTTTGGTTTAAATGTTTAAGACATGTGAAAGACAGTGTTGGAGAGAGGCTGTTTGTCCTGGTTTGAGCTGCATTTCTACCAGTGTTGTTAGCAATATTGTCTGAATTGATGGAATTGTGAATGTTGAAAAGTACAGATAGGCTTTAATTCATTACGCCATTCCTTCTGGAAAGGATTTCAGTGGTAATAGTTTTTGTTTTCAGCATGATAATGATCCGATAATTGCAGTGAAATACAATTTGGAGAAAGAAAACAGCTGATGAAACACAGACAGTCATAAAATGGCCTCCACAGGGTCCTGACCTGAATATTATAGAGGCTGTTTGAGATCACCCGGACAGAAAAAGAAAGATATGACACTCTAAACCTAAAGAAGAACTCTGGAAAGTGATAAAAGAAGCCTGATATTACACAGCACATTATTTCAGAAAATGTCAGGACAATTAGAACAAAACAGTTCAAGCTGTGATTGGTGCCAAGGGAAGCCATATTAAAATAGACTTTTACTTGAAGAGGAAATGTGCTGTTGTTGTTTTTTTTGTACAGATTTCCCATATTTTCAGTTTGTTTTTAATAAAGAGACTGATTTATTATATATTGTGCAAAACTCTTAGGCCAACAAGGCTGGTATAGTGCTTAGGACTTTTGCACAGTACTATATTAACAAAAAATTCATTTTTTTAATACTTAAATTCATAAAAATCAAATACTTTTCTACTAGGCCTCAAGTAAAACTGAAAAGGAGTGTTCAATACTTTCACTAGGGGAATATTTTGGTATCTACCCAAGTACTGTACTTGATTTGTGTACAGTGTCCAGCACTGGGAATCTAATGCTGCATTTGGCAGTGCTGTTTTACTTTCTAACCAGCATTTGGGGTCAGTCAAGTGTTGAGAATTTCATGAGATGTTCAGACGTTTGGAAATGTTTTGGGCAGAGGAGAAGGATTAAGACAGCTGTTGGACAGACAGATAGTGTAAAGTTGAGCTAACGCCCCACAGGCCCATTTAGAGCGGGCATCCACTTCTCTATTGCCCTGATGCCTGCCAGAGGAGAGGCTTGTTTTCATTTTGACAGGAATGCGCCTCAGCCCCCTGACCCACTCCAGACAGAGGGTGGGATCAAGAGCGGCCAGACAGACATGGAAGCAGTGAGACTCAGGGATCAACCAATGTTGGGTGTATCAAACTAGTGGTGAATCTTATGAAAACATTTGCAGGTCACATTTTACTCACTCACTTTCCTTGGGATGGTCCCTGATTTATCAGCGGTCGCCACAGTGGAATGAACCACCAGTTATGTTATGTGGCATATGTTATTTTAATGTAGCGGATGCCCTTCCAGCCGCAATCCAGCACTGAGAATACACTAACTAGTAAACCCCCAGTCCTGGGAAACACCCACACTTTCTCTCATACACACAAAATATGATAATTGATAAATAAATACGGGTGAATGTCACTTTAAGCTGAATACTAGTATCTTGAAAATATCTAGTCAAATATTATGTGCTGTCATCATGGCAAAATAAAAGAAATCAGTTATTAGAAATTAGTTATTAAAACTATTATGTTTAGAAATGTGTTAAAAAACAAAAACAGAAATTTGAAAAATATACAGGGGGGGCTAATAATTTAGGAAGGCCAATATTTATGACTTTGAGAATTTGGAAAAAGCGTTTATAAAAACTAGGTTATTTTTCAGAAATATTGTAGTAAGGAATTTGAATTGTGACTAATAGCGTGCTAGTAACACAGTGGTAAATCACAAAATAACCAAGGCACTTCAACAAAGAAAGCATTTATTTTGTGGTAAACACAGTGATCCAATTAGAGACATTATGAAAAGCTTAAATTATTGTAGGATGAAGAAAGATTACAACTAAAAGTTCTGAAATTAGTAAGAAGTGTAAAGACCCTTGCTCTGAATGGTCTGACTAGTTTCTCACAGGACATCATCAGTCTTTCACAGGCCATAACTAGTTTTATTATAACTTTATTATAGTTTTCGTAACTGATTTATTATCCGGAATGAAACTTGTTAGTCGCAAAAGGAACTTTTATTGTTTATTTTTTTATTGTAAAAATGTAATATTATTTTTGCAATTTCAGCCTTTAGTATTTGTAATTTCAGGACAACACTAGTTCTTCCAAGTTTCATAAGGTTCACCCTTTAAGTTTTAAGGGTTAAGGCTGCACAATATATTGCAAAATTATCCTTATCGCAATAGTAGTATATGGAATGTATCGCAGACGTGTGATAAAGTACATTTACATTATGTTTACCTAAATTTGACCAATCAGATGGGGCCTTACTATTTTTATCCCCGCCTCCCCAATAGTTGCTGTTCTGCTATTGGCTGGAGCACCCAAAAATATGAACCCAGAGCTAAAAATAAATACTAATGGCGGGAGTTGAGATCAGAGTCAGGATATTCAATTCAATTCATGTTTATTTATATAGCGCTTTTACAATGTAGATTGTGTCAAAGCTGCTTAACATAGAAGTTCTAGTACACTGAAACTGTGTCAGTCCAGTTTTCAGAGTTGAAGTTCAGTTTAGTTCAGTTCAGTGTGGTTTAAATTTCACTGCTGGAAATTCAAACACTAAAGAGCAAATCCATCGATGCGCAGCTCCACAAGTCCCAAACCAAGCAAGCCAGTGGCGACAGTGGCAAGGAACAAACTCACATCACATCAATGGCGCTGCATAATCTCTAGAGGCCTCGGGATGAGTATCCCCAGGTGGAAATAGTAAATAAAGAAAATAATTAGCGCAGCTGCTGTTCATAGTGTATTTAAACACAAAATGCAAAAATGAAGTGCTATAAATGAAAATAGTAGTTATATAAACTGACATAGAAACAAACATGTAAAGCATATGAGTGTTTCTAACAAAATGTCGGGTGCATTAAGACAGGAGGAGTGTGTCCTACAGGTGGTTTGTCAAGCCCACTCACCTGCGTGGAGCACACTCATGCATCATAGCATTATGTGATGCATTGTGTGTCTGCTGAGGATATCTGCTGAGGTTTTCACTCATTCATAGTGTTTTAAAGACTAAAGCTGTGTCCTAAATCGCCTATAACTCAGTAGGTATTCTATATAGTAGCGTTCTGAAGGGAATTCAGGCATACTACATCTGCCATTTGTCATTATCACATGACCTACCCGCGTCAGTTGCGTCACTTCACTCCCATTCATGAATTGTCTTGCGTAGCATCATGGGATATCGTAGCATCCATCAGATGCGCTCTCAGAATCTCGGCAGAAGTAGTAGGTCATCGGCGTACTTCTCGTATACTGTTTTTCGAATTTTATGAATTCAGACATACTACTCGGCTCGGTTTTTAGCGTACTATATTGTATGGAAGTATGCGATTTCAAGCTCATTCTGATTACGTACCCCTATATACATTTCTGGAGAGCACCAAATACGTCCCAGGAGCTACGCTTTTTTTGCAGTTTTTGTTTTCACAAATCCGCCGGAGGCCGCTGAGTATACTTTTTTTTTAGATCTCAAAATTTCTCTCGCGAGTGCCATTCGCACCTGCTCTTCTCGTGTTAAATCCACCAGAGGCCGCTGTCGACTGACTGACTGACCGAGCGACCGATCCCTCCACCCAACCTCTTCCCTAAACCCAACCGACAGTGTTTTGAAAAGCAATCCAGAAAAAGAAAAGCCCTCGCGGCAGCCTGATTTTTACCACGTTTTCAGATTTTACCACATTCTCACCCTGTTATTTACTTGTTTATTTTATTTTTTGCCTTTTGTTTTACCTGCTTTCTGGAACCGTTCTTTGCCAGACCTTTACCTGTTTATTTTAATATCATTACATAAATAAATAATTTTAAAACATAGCTCATAAAAACAGCATTTTTACAGGGGAAATATTATATCGTAAGAAATATTGTTATCACAGTACTCAACAACAATATTGAATATTGCATATTTTCCCAGTATTGTGCATCCCTAGTTAAACAAGATCTCATTATTATCATCAATGTGTTTGTACGATTATCTGGCACATGTTGTTCTAGACTGGTTTTAAACAACACAGGCTCATTGTGAAAATGTACCCCCGTATACATTTCTGAAAAGAGTGAATTATGTATCCAGGGGTACGTATGGCTGCATTTTGTCTTAAAAACGAACGCTAAGGGGCAGTTTGACACCACCAACGGCTTCTGTTTCTTTTCGCGCTACCAGCTGACCGCCTCTGTGTGGAAGGCTTTTCTGCTGTTACCAGTTTGCCCAGTTGCTCGCCGCATACGTTGGCTGACTTTAGGCGCAGAGTGGAGTTGACCACGACGACGGGGTTCGAGTCTGGCAAATTACGGTTCCAGAAAGCAGGTAAAACTAAAACAAAAGCTAAAAAATAAAATAAACAAGTAAATAACAGGGTGAGAACGTGGTAAGATCTGAAAATGTGGTAAAAATCTGGCGGCCGCGAGGGCTTTTTTTTTTTCTGGATTGCTTTCGAAAACACTGTCGTTTGGGTTTAGGGAAGTCGGTGGGTGCTGGTCAATCGGTGCTTTTGAAAACACTGTCAGTTGGGTTTAGGGAAGTCAGTGGGCGCTGGTCAATCGGTGCTTTTGAAAACACTATCATTGGGGTTTAGGGAAGGGGGTGGGTGGGATCAGTTGATCGGTCAGTCAGTCAGTCGACAGCGGCCTCGCAAGAGAAATTTGAGATCTGAAAAAGTGTACTCAGCGGCCTCTAGTGGATTCTAGAAAACAAAAACTTTTAAAAAAAAGTAGCTCCTGGGATGTATTTCACGCTGTCCAGAAATTTATGCAGGGGTATGTATCAATAATGAGCCTGGGTTGGTTTTGAAGGTTTACATGTTGTTGTTATGCCCGGATGTTATTAGTTAAGGTTAGTAATTTAAGTTTAGGTATCAACTCAGCTGTTTGGTGTGAGCTGTGATCAGACGGGGAAAAAACAACCTTTATATATTTTACCCAATTCATTTTTCACACCACGCTTGGATAATCCGGTGTCCTCTGGCCGACCCTGTGCTGTTACTAATAACGAACACACGCTTTTTAAAGCATTGTCCTCCCTGTCTATTGTGCCTGTGTTTATGATGTGCATAAACAGAGGTTGGATTTAATTTATTGATAATTAGGGCCAGCACATCATTGTCAATGATGCTGCATCATTGCTCTGTTTTGTATGAGAGCTCTGTAATACATGGAGAAAGCTATCACTGAGGATGTCTGTTCATATCTTTTTTTAACCTTTAATTTTAATACTTTTATTCAGTTAGAATGTAATCAGTTAGAATTTTTGTTCATTTCTATCTACACTGTAAAAAATGCAGCATTCCACACATTTTATTCCACACATGTTGTCCCAACACAAATCTATTAAGTTAATTTAACAAATTTAAGTGGATTGAGCATAGAACAGTTAAGTTATCCCCCCAAAAATCTCAAGATTTGTGTTGTTTCAGCTCATTTGAAATAAGTAGTTTGAACAATCACAATCATTTTTTCTTTATCTTTACTTTTAATACTTTTATTCAGATGGCTAGAATGTATTCAGTCAGAAATTCCATTAATTTCTATCTTTATTATTTATCTTTACTTTTATTCATGTTACGACTTCTTGATGTTACTCTAGGGACTGAAGTAAGAAACATTTATATTGTGACAATTTTGTGTAATATGGGAGAAGAAGAAAACCATGCATCTACCAAAATACTGCCAAAAAGAGAATTTATTATACAAAAATCAAAGATGAACAGAAAATAGTAATAATAAAGAAGAAAAATATAGATAACAACAAATAACCACAAAAGGTAAATTATATACAATTTATACCAACAAAATAATCCAAAAACAATAAACCCAGCAAGGGAAGAGGACAAAAGTGGCGCTGAAAGAAAAGAAAATAACAATACCAAAAATCAAACTAACTCAGTATAACCCTTTTACCTAACTGAAAACAAAATAATCGAAAGCAAGTCTTCGGCGTTTGCACGCCCCAACTTACCTACTCTAATCCTAATCAAACAGAAAAATACAAAGACAGCGCTCACTCCTAAACCTGGTGTGTCTATACACAGGTTCGCTAGGTGTTGTAAGGATGTAGGTCATGTGACATCTACCTACCAAATCCCCTGGGGAAAACAAAGAGTATCAACAAACGATCTCAAATGAAGAATAAAAAGAAAATTAATGAAAATAAACAAGATGGCAATAACAACTTTGACAAAGCAATATCGAGTACCAAAACAAAAGAAATAAAGGCAGGCAATGCAAAAGCCTC
This sequence comes from Danio jaintianensis, assembly GCA_903798115.1. Classification (NCBI taxonomy): domain Eukaryota; kingdom Metazoa; phylum Chordata; class Actinopteri; order Cypriniformes; family Danionidae; genus Danio; species Danio jaintianensis. The sequence continues at coordinate 818,948 of CAIGQV010019082.1, read as the reverse complement.
TGTCCGGCGTCCCACTCGTCGTGCTTTTAAAAAGAGAGAGCGAAAGAGAGAGAGACGCACACACGCAGAATTCCCGGAACGTAACAATTCAGTTGGAATGCATTTGTTTAGAATTTCTATTCATTTCTGTCTATCTTTTTTTATCTTTACTTTTAATACTTGTATTCATCTGTAATGTATTCAGATAGATTTTCTGTTCATTTCCATACTTTTTCTTTATCTTTACTTTTAATATTTTTATTCAACTAGAATGTGTTCAGTTAAAATGTCTATTTGTGTCTGTCTACGCTGTAAAACAATGTAGGGTTCCACACAATTCATTATTGTTGATCCAAGTCCCAACAAAAATCGATTAAGTTAACTTAACAAATTTAAGTGGATTGAACAAAAAAGAGGTAAAGCCCTGCTTACACTGCGATTTTTCAGCCACGATTTGGTAGACTGAGACAAATTTGGGAAATCCTAAAAGATTCCTGAAATCCTAGGCTAAAATCTGTGATTTTGTGATTTGATCATTGGTTGGAAATGTTCACAGACAGCCACTTAATGGCCGTTGTTGAATAAAAACAAAATTAAGACTTTGGAGTGGCCTAGTCAAAGTCCTGACCTGAATCCAATTAAGATGCTGTGGCATGACTTTAAAAAGGTGGTTTATACTTGAAAACCCTCCAGTGTAGCTGAATTACAACAATTTCCCAAAGATGAGTGGGCCAAAATTCCTCCAGAGCGCAGTAACAGACTCGTTGCAAGGTATTGAAAATGCATGATCGTAGTTGTCGTTGCTAAGGGTGGCCCAACCAGTTGTTAGGTTTAGTAGGCAAACACTTTTTCACACAGGGCTATGTAGTTTTGTAGTTTGTTTTCCCTTGTTGATATCATGCAAAAAAAAAAAACGAAATCTGTAAGGGGCAAACACTTTTTCACATCACTTTACATCAACATACTGAAATAAAAGTCTTAGCAACTTTTTTTTTCAACCGGTTTTTACAGATTTTAAAACACTATAAAAATGAATGACTGAAGACCTCGGCAGATATTCTAATTCATATTCGCTGCTCTTATTTTCTTCTCTTGTCTCGACTCCCACCATTAGTAGGCTATTCATTTTTTAGCTTTCTGTTCTGAGGCACTATGTTCACCTTTGGGCCATTCTAGCCAATAGCATTGAAGCACCCATTGAGGAGGCTAGTGACCACCCGTTGGTCAAATTTAAGTAAACAATCTATGCATGCAGCACAAATGCTTGCCGCATAAAATAAATGTAATTTATCACATACAGTGGGGGGAAATAAGTATTGAACATGTCGTGTTTTTTCCTGGGAATAAAACTTCTAAAGGAGCTGTTGACATGGAATTGAACCAGGTTTTGGTAAAACCCCCAAAATATACAATCAAAAAAATGAAACAAAAAAAAATCTGAAAATTTGTTATGTGTAGTAACAATGAAATTACACAAGGAGAAAGTACTGACCTACTGAAATGTATTTAATACTTTATATAAAAGGCTTTTTTGGTGATGCCAGCTTAGAGACGCCTCTCATATGGAGAATGAAGTCACATGCATTGCTCAGGTGTGATTTATTCACTGACTTCAACAGTGTAAAAATCTTGATGGTTCTGTAGGTCTCATCTAACAAATCTGAGCTTTATTTTGTATTTTCTATTGGATTCAAGTCAGCTGATTGCCTGGGCCATTCTACAGCATTTGAGACTTTCCTTGGCTGTGTTTGGGATCATTGTCTTGCTGAAATGGTTTCATCTTCATCCTCCTGCAAATGTAGATGTTGGACTGAAGCAGCTAATATTAATTTGCAATGAGGAAGGGCAGAGGGTCGCTGAAGAACTACTGAGAGATTTCAGCTGCTGTCTGGGCGTTCACTGCCTTTCTACACCTTCCTTTCTTCATGTGTTCAATACTTTTTCCCTGTGTCATTTTATGTTATTACAAATAACTTAATTTGTAAACTAATTAGTTTTGTTTTCTTTGCATATATAGATTTATTTGGTTGTTACCAACATCCGGTGAAAACTTCAAGTCAACAGCACCTTTAGAAATATGTTTTCTGAGAAAAATGGTTCTCAGAAATAAGTTCAATACTTATTTCCCCCACTGTATGCATATACTATTATCACAATAACGATAATTTTCCAATATATTGTGCATGCAGGCGTACTTTCAATAGCGATGTTTTTATGAGGAATAGACCTTCAAAATCATTATTTGACAGTGCTGGTTTGGCTTGTGACCAGCAGGAGCACAGATTTGGTGCCGTCTTTATGTTCTTGGACTCTAATAGAATTAATCCCCATCCACAAATCGCTGTATTATGTGTGTGGTCAGTTTACAGCTGTTATTTTTGGACTGCTGAAAGATGTTGAAGTTGTACATATGTTCCATATGTTGCGTGTGCTCATGCTAAACAGCATTGTGAGGTCTGTGTTGTCTCAGCTGAAGATGAAGACGAAGATGACCACGGGCTCCATCTCTGCGCTAGTGTGGCTGATTTGTCTGTTTAGAATTACCTCTCATTATCCCATTTGAAGCCAACATGATTCGCCCTCCTGTGAATTTTGTTTTCTTTTTCAAATATTTCCCAAATGATGTATAACAGAGCAAGGAATTTTTCACAGTATTTCTTATAATATTTTATATATATCTGTATGACGGCGCTCCTTTTTGCTCTAGCTGCTGACCGCTTATGAGGTACCAGATTGGACAAAAGTCAAGTGAACGCAGAGAGACCAAATGCACGCGAAGTAGACCGAGTGTGCTCGCGAGAGAGACCGAATGGGCGCAAGGTAGACCGGGTGCACGCGATAGAGGCCGAGTGCATGCGAGAGAGGCTGAGTGTTGGCGTGCGAGAGAGACCGATTGTTGGCGCGCGAGAGACAACAAGGCTGCGTCTGAAATCGCATACTTCCATAATATATAGTACTCTAAAAACAGTATGCGAGAAGTACCCGGATTACCTACTACTTCCGCTGAGATTCTGAAGTGAGCATCCGATGCACGCTGCGCTATCCCATGATGCCCCGCGAGAGAATTCATGAATGGGAGTGAACATAGATATCATGTATCGTGTATATATCTATGGGGAGTGAAGCGACACAACTCACGCGGTTAGGTCACGTGATCATGACAAAATGGCGGATGTAGTACGTCCGACTTCCATTTATACTACTCACATTCATACTGTATAGAAGGTACTTATCTACTGAGTAGTACATTTAAATTCAAACGCAGTACCTACTGAGTAGTAGGCGGTTTCTGGATAAGTTGGAGGTTCATTCCACTGTGGCAACCCCTGATGAATAAAGGGACTAAGCTGAAGGAAAATGAATGAATAATAACTTTAATAATTATGTAATTGTAACAATGGTTATATAAAAAAGTCTTAATCATCATAACATTAATTATTTTATGATATTTTAAGTAATATAATGAACTGATCATGTAATTATTAATATATTTAACACAATATTAATATAATTAGACTAAGTAAAAACACAGTGCAGCCTAAAAATATTTATATTAATTTTAACCTTTATGTTTTTCACTGTCATTGAAACTGCTAAGCTTTATTCATTTTTCAGTAAGGTTTTAAGAAATGTACAATATAATAATAAAATGTAATCGTCACGTGTTCATTAATATTTTTCAATAAGTACAGATCAGAATAAGTATGTTGTTTTAATTTTCACACAAATTTGTTATGTTCAATAATATTATTTCATAATTTTTAGCCATTTATTTGCACTACAGCTATTTTATTATATTATATAATATATTAAAATAGGGGCATTACGGTGGTGCAGTGGGTAGCGCTGTCGTCTCACAGCAAGAAGGTCGCTGGTTCGAGCCTCGGCTGGGTCAGTTGGCATTTCTGTGTGGAGTTTGCATGTTCTCCCCGTGTGGGCGTGGGTTTCCTCTGGGTGCTCCGGTTTCCCCCACAAGTCCAAAGACATGCGCTATAGGTGAATTGGGTAAGCTAAAATTGTCCGTAGTGTATGTGTGTGAATGGGAGTGTATGGGTGTTTCCCAGTGATGGGTTGCAGCTGGAAGGGCATCCGCTGCATAAAACATATGCTGGATAAATTGGCGGTTAATTCCGCTGTGGCGACCCCAGATTAATAAAGGGACTAAGCCGAAAAGAAAATGAACGAATGAATAAAATAAAATAGTTTATTTAAATTAAAGTATTAAGTATTTAAAATATATTTAATCATAAATTAATCATATATTTAATATATTATTAACATTTAATATGCTTTATATTTTTATTAAATAATCTTTTTATTTTTGCTAGTGTTTTAAGTATTTAAAGTATATTAAAGTATTTAAAGTATTTAAAGTATATTTAATCATATATTTAATATATTATTTGCATTTAATATGCTTTATTTTTTTAT
>CAIGQV010019082.1:782263-802012 GCA_903798115.1 Danio jaintianensis | reverse complement strand
CCATCCATCTAGTTTTTCCCCTTGTAAATAAGATTGATATTAATAAGATTGACACCCATACACTTCAAAGATCACAAAATTTCACAATTCTCAATACCAAAGAAGAAAGTAAAAAACAAACAAACTAACAAACGTCCTCAAAATTCTGGAAATGCAGTAATTAATAAACTGGTCTGGCTGGTTAACTGACCGACATTTGGCCGTGTTGAGATTACCAGCATTGGTGGGAACCTCACTGCTTTCCTTTCTTCTCGTATCAATGAATTATTAACAATTTCTGTTATACTTTAGCAGACTAGAGTGCAATTAGTGAACATATTATTTGTCATAATTGACATTGATATCTGTTAAAACCCCGTATTGTTTGACTGCAAGTCTAACGGTAGTCTTACCGCTACAAGGATTAAGCGTTAATCATGATTAATTATAGAACGAATTTCATTAGTTGGACTCATTTTCTGAGATAATTCTGACATATTTCCATGTGCTTTGATTCATTAGTTACTAGGTTTATTCAGCTGCTGTTCTGGTGTATTTTTATTACATTTTTTTATTATTAGCTTCTTCAGTCATTGCTAATTAACAAATAAACTGACCTGGTTTGTTAATTGGCGTCTTGAGGTTTTCAGTGGACAGAATATTAGTGTCTTAGTTTCTACTTTTGTCAATGAATTATTAACATTTCTGTTATGGTTTATGATTAATTTGAGCAATTAGTGTGTTTATTATCGGTCATTGAAAACCATTTTTGTTTGACTTGTAGTCCTGCTGCTACTAGCAATATGTATTATGCTAACATAATTATTAAGAAAATGTCATTAGTTAGATTTGTTTCTGAAATAGTTTTCACAAAATATGACATTTCTGTTATTATTTTCTAGCTCTGTCATGAATTGTTTGTACTCTGAAGAGTTTACATACGGAATGTTTGTTAAATGCTTAGATATTACGAGCTGTTAGCATTAGCATCGGTGAGAACCTCACAGCTTTACTTTCTTCTTGTGCCAGCAAATTATTAACACTTTCGGCTATCCTTTAGTAGACTTGAGTGCAATTAATGATGCTATTATTTATCATAATTGACATCGATATATCTGCTAAAACCCCTTTTTTGTTTGACTGCAAGCCGTATGGTAGTCTTACGGATTAAGCATTACGTTTGATTAATTACAAAAAGGATTTGATTAGCTGGGAAATTTCCATATCTGTGATATTCCTCATTGGCATTAAAAGCAAGGGGTTTAAACCTTTTAGAATCTGAGGTCGAGGTAAATTGCACTTAATTTGTGTTGCGGGAAACATGCAAGTATTTTCTGTTTTTTTTTTTTTTTTGACTTTCCTCTGTGGCACAGAAAAGAAGATATTTTGAAGAAAGCTGAAAACCAGTATTTGTTTTTATTCCTATGGAAGTCAGTGGTTACAGGTTTTAAGCTTTCTTCAAAATATCTTCTTTAGTGTTCAACAGAAGAAAGAAACTCATAATGGTTTGCAACCACTTGAGGATGACTGAATAATGACTAGATTTTCAATTTTTAATGGGAACTATCCCTTTAACAGCTCTAGTCCTAAGTATTTTGTAATCACCCAAACATGCTTGCTTTACTATGAAATGAGGATATTGAAATGAGCTTTTTTCTTTTCTCAATCGTAAAGCATGGAAGCCTCAGCGCTCTAAGAGAAAAAAGCATTTTGAGTGGTACTTCGGTTTGGTCTCGCTCTGACCACACAATCGTCTCCTCCCCGGCCCAAAGCACATGTGGCAAAACCTAAACCCAGCGAGGAACGTCAACCTCGGCATGCAGAAGCTGCCCGTCTTCTGCTTTCTGACTTTTAATTTGCTGCACGGAGCCAAAAAGGCGGGACTTTCTCCTTTGGCACACATTAAAGGGCAGAGACATGGGTTCCATTTTACCAAACCAAAATGTGTGAAATTGCTTTCTTTATGAGCAGCGGGCTCCTCTGAGAGACAGCGGGGAGTGTTTTAACTAACCCACGCCGCAAGTGCAACACTTGGTACCACGCTCCGACATCTAGCTGAGGAAGTTTTGTGGGAAAAAGCGCACCGTATCAGAGAAGCCGAGCTTCCTTTTGGAACAGAATAGCAGGAAGTAGTGGGTGTGGAGCCGAGCTGCTGTTTTGTTGTGGAAATCCTGGACGGGTTCAACTGCAAACTTGCGCTGGGAGGACAATAACTGCAATAACAGTAACATTCCTAACATTTACAGGCCTCTGAAACGCTGCAGCTTTGCCCCGTTACACTTTTCTGCCAAAAAAGGTATGAATAACATAAATAAACAGAGAAATATGAAGCTATGACTTTCTGTTTCTTTGTTCAGGGACCAAAGTTTGCTTAATTAAATAATTAATGCATCAATTAACTCTTTAGTTTAAGCTAAATGTAACTAACATCAACTCTTAATGAATCTTTATGTCATGACTTTACTTGGAGGGGAACATTATCATCAACTCATTCTTAACTACTGTAGACAGAACACTTAAGAAATAATAGATGTTTCTAATGTCTTGAAAGATTTCTGTTTCAAATCCTCTATGAATCACTGTTTGGATCACGGTTTCCACAAAAATATTAAGTAGAAAACTGTTTTTTTGTGTTGTTATTAAGATTTTTTTGAGCATTAATGAATAAATGAATGAATGAATGAATACATTAATTTACACTTTAGTTTAAGCTAAATGTAACTAACATGAACTCTTAATGTATCTTTATGTCATGACTTTACTTGGAGGGGAACATTATCATTAACTCATTCTTAACTACTGTAGACAGAACACTTAAGAAATAAGAAATGTTTCTAATGTTATGAATGATTTCTGTTTTAAATCATCTATGAATCACTGTTTGGATCACGGATTCAACAAAATTATTAAGTAGAAAACTGTTTTTGGTGTTATTATTAAAACTTTTTTTTTTTTGAGCATCATATAGGTTTGGCAATATAGCCAAAAAAGTATCACATATTATCAGACAGCAACATTCCTCTGACTTTACAGGCCTCGGAAACACTGCAGCTTTGCCCCGTTACACTTTTCACTTATAAATAACATAAATAAACAGAGAAATACGAAGTTATGACTTTTTCTTTCATTGTTCAGGGACCAAAGTTTGCGTAATTAATGAATTAATACATTAACACTTTTATATACATTTTAATCTCTTTTTCTAGTATAAAGGCTAGAAAGAGAGGTTGGCTTTTTGCAATATGCATTTGTGTGAAATTTTACATAATAATAGAATAAAGTTTATAATAAAACCAGCATCTTTTAAAGAGCGATCCTTAACATAATAACCCAAAATCACATTTTCAAGTGTTTGTTTTTCATCATTTGTAATTAATCAGCAAAATATTTTTCCTGCTTGTTCAAAATACTTAAAATAATCTTGTTTTAATAAGTTTTTTTTAGAGACAACTTAATTATTTTATGTTCAATCCACTTAAATGTGTCAAAAACAATTAAGTTAACTTAATCGATTTGTGTTTTTGACAACATGAAGGAATTATTTGAAACCCAGTATTTTTTACAGTGTGTGTTTGTGTGTACATCTCTTTTGTATGTGAGGAAAAAGACACAGTAGACATGAAAATTAACTTTTTGTGAGGAAACTTGTTCAATGAGCCAGTGCTTCACACCTGACAGCTAGGCGGTAGCGACGGAATGATGAACTGGATATAAGTCCTTGTGTTGATTGAAAGCTGTTGATGTTTTTCCTCTTCGTCACACACACTCAGACGCCTCTCAAGTCTTTATGAGAGGCCACGGCGAGTGATGAATGTGAAGAGAAGGCAAATGAACGCAGGCAAGTGTCGCTTCATCAGCATTCATCGGCGAGAGCTGGAGAGACTTCAGACATCAGTGTTTTTATCTATATTTATCCATCATGTCGCGTGTTTGTGCTCGCGGAGATGCAGATTCAGTATGTGTGGAGCTTACTCTCATGATTAGAGGACATGGAGTCAAATCTGGCAGTGTCAATATAATATTAATCAATATATATATGCCAAAATAATTTCTAATAACTGATTTATTTTATCTTTGCCATGATGACAGTACATAAAATTTGACTAGATATTTTTTCAAGATGCTAGTATTCAGCTTAAAGTGACATTTAAAGGCTTAATTATGTTAATTAGGCAAGTTAAGGTAATTAGGCAAGTCATTGTATAATTGTGGTTTGTTCTGTAGTGAATTGAAAAAAAAATTGTTTAAGGGGGCTAATAATATTGACCTTAAAATGGTTTAAAATTTTTTTTAAACTGCTTTTATTCTAGCCGAAATAAAACAAATAAGACTTTCTCTAGAAGAAAAAATATTATAGGAAATACTGTGAAAAATTCCTTGCTCTGTTAAACATCACTTGGGAAATATTTAAAAAACAAAAACAAAAATCATAGGAGGGCTAATCATTTTGACTTCAACTGTGTATATGTATATATATTACAGCAACTTAGAATAATACTGTATTTCTAATTTAATATCAATTTACAAGTTAATTATCCATTGATAAAATATGATTAATTGTTTTGTAATTAATCTTCAGTGAGTAAAGCTTATAAAGCACATCTTTATAAATGGCTTTTATTAACTTTTTAAAAGTGTTTTTTAAAAGTATTTAATTTTAGATTTAAAAATTAATCCCATACAGTTAAATAACATTATTTCAGCTTTCAAATTGATCCACTTTGCACAGCGTTTTTAAAATGATTTTGTTTCTTAAAAATGTTGTTTCAGTGTGGACGGAAATGGAGAGAAAAATATGTTTTTAAAGGTGTAGTATGTAAGTTTGACACCCAGTGGTTGAACTAGCGAGTCAGCGAGTCTGACTATCGAGCCTAAAGGCTGATTTAAATCGTGTTCTATATAAAAGCAACGGCATGCAATAGGAGGAATATTTTCAGATTAAAAGGAGTTTTTGTCCTAACCAACACCTCGAATTGATATTTTAGAAACGGCTTCTATTTCTTGCAGCTGAACAACAGAAAACTGACAATGATCACCTCAGGTACACCTCATGTGCTTTATTCAGTGTTAAATGCTAATAATGTGAGTTTGAATGCCATTTTACATGACATTTATTGCCATACTACTGAAAGCAGCAGCAGATAGTTCACCTCAGATCTTGAAAATAAAATAAACCGTTTGAAATTGAACTTCAGAACTGTGACTCAGTGCAAACCAACACATATCAGTGATTCAGCATCTACATTTAATAATGTTAAAGAGGTTTAATATGTATTAATTCGAATATAAACATTGCCATTTCGTGAGTGAGTGCGTATTCTGTGCATCTGAATGGCTGTATTTAAATTTCTGTTGTGTTTCGTCTGGTGCAAACAGCCAAATTGCTTATCGCTGCAGATCTCGTCACGTAGCGTGTTGTTAGGACACGGGGTTACAATGTAACCTGCTCACTTAATGTTTACGTTAGTAATATTTATATTATTTGCTAATTAATAACCTCATGCGGAACTCTGAATCTGCGTCTCATTTCGGAGTCTGCTACTGTCCACTGGAGGTCGCATTTCAGTCACGAGCGCATGCTTAGAGAGCCTTCCTGACAAAATTAATCAAATACGTCGTTTTCCACAAAAGCAACCCGAGGTGCTGAAATATAATTGGCTAAAGTGGCAGTGGGCAGGTTAAAATGACCAAAACAAAGACAGCGTTCCGGCACGTAACAGACATTTTCAAAGCAGAATGTCTGACTTTAGCATTGTTTTTCAGATAAACAAGAATGTTCACTTAAGAAACAATTTAATGTTTAGGAATTAATATGGAATGTGTCAAATGGTGACATTAATTTGTTTTTATACATATATTGTTTAAGATTTAAGAGTTTTTTGTTTTTAAACAAAGCTAAAAGTTCCCGTTTGACTTAAATGTAAATTAAAAGTTTAGTTTCTATGGTCTATGCATTGAGATTTCTGTGGATTTTTTTAGTATTGAGTCAAATAATCAAATTAATACTTTTCAGAAAATTTATTTAAATACAATTTTAATGATGTAAATGATGATGCAATTTTTGAAGTAACTTACCCAATGCTGATAGCAAATTATGCAAATAACCAAATAAACACATTGAACTTATGAACCAAATCACTGAAATCATCAATTTAAACAAACAGACCTGCATTATTCACAATGATATCTTTGCAAAATGTGCCCAGCAGGCACAGGATGTCAACATGACGTCAGATTGACATTGTACCCCAACGTTGTGGGACGTTGCATTTTGTTCGGAAATGAAAATCGGGTTGACATCAGAACCCAACGTCAGGTTGACGTCAATGTCCCACGTCCAACCTAAAATCAACCAAATATCAACATCTAATGATGTTACAGCTTGACGTTGTGTGGATGTTACTACTATGACGTCTATCAGATGTCGGATTTTGGTTGCCGTACCTGACGAATAAATGTCAGTATTTGACATCAATATGACGTTGGTTTAAGATGTTGGCGCGACATTGAATTTTGGTCACTTTCCAGCACAACCTAAAATCAACCAAATATCAACATCATTTCACATTCCTTTCACAGACCTATATCTAACCTAATACTAATGTCTTACGTTATGTGTGTGCTGGGTAAAAGCATATGAATGAGTTGTTTAATTTCATATACTGTTGAAGTCAAAATTATTAGCCCTCCTGTGAAGTTTTTATTCTTTTTTAAATATTTCCCAATTGATTTTTAATGGAGCAAGGACATTTTCACAGCATTCTGGAATAAAAGCAGTTTTAAACTTTTAACAAACAAATTACATTTAGTAACTTAATCAATTACTCAATAAATAGTTTGCAACCATTCATTCATTCATTCATTTTCTTTTCGGCTTAGTCCCTTTATTAATCTGGGGTCGCCACAGCGGGATGAACCGCCAACTTATCCAGCATATGTTTTACGCAGCGGATGCCCTTCCAGCTGCAACCCATCACTGGGAAACATTCATACACACTCATTCACGCACATACACTACGGACAATTTTAGCTTACCCAATTAACCTATACCGCATGTCTTTGGACTTGTGGGGGAAACCGGAGCACCCGGAGGAAACCCACGTGAACACGGGGAGAACATAGTTTGCAACCAGTTACCTTTAAAAAAAAAAAGAGTAAATCTAATGACTCATTTTTTTCAGTGCACAAGGAAAGTAGCTTCATTTGGTATATATCCTGTATATAACACAATGCCCAGTCTCAGTATCAGCACCTTAGAGCTGTGTAGCAGAATTGCATGCCATACCACAGTGCAGTGGAGTAAAGATACATGAGGTGACGTGCGGGGCAGGGTCATAGCAATAGTCCTGCTGTTTCGTCACGGCGGGGTCACCAGCTGAGGTCCACTTTAATTAAGGCTCAATAATGCCGGGCGCTCTGAGAAGGCTATTTACTTCTGTCAGCGCTTACTGACCGCCTCCTCCCCTTCCCGGCCTCACATAGATGACCATGTTGGCACAATAGCCATGTTTTACCCCTTTAGAGGGCCCATGGGAAGGAGAAAAACAGTGGGAGCCGCGCTGTGCATCCAAACACGTGCACCAGAGCCACAAAAACATGCTGAACGTGTGAGGTTTTAGTCTTTAAATGCCAGTTTTTATCCCTTTGTTATTTAAATTTAAGTGTTTTTATTTTTCTGAGAGGGCGTCTACACTTTCTTTTCCTCGCATTCCCTTCTTGTTATCTATTTCAATGGCTTTTATTTATATAAGTCCCTGCATTACAAAAAAAAAAGATTTTTGCTGCTTGTTCAAACTACTTATTTAAAAGCTGATTTGAGCTGAAACACAATTCTTGAACTTAATTGTTTTATGTTCAATCTACTTAAATTTGTTAAGTTAACTTAATTAGTTTGTGTTGGGACAACATGAATGAATTCTGTGAAATCATCTTTTGTAAGCTGTTTGAGCAGAACTGTGTGCCGGTACAGTGTGTTCACAGTCATATTGGAGTGATATAAAGACAGTAAGTCTCTTTTTTTAAATTTCCTGATGTTAAAAGAGGATCCAAATCCCTCCCAGTTTGATGCCCACCACAACGTGACGTTGGAGTACGGTTTCCCCGCCCACTGAATTTATTGACAGCCGCGTATTAACATGTCTCCGTAGTAACACGTATAATTATATCAACAAGACAGGACGTGCGCAAAGCAACTGGGATTAAAAGATCTGTTCAGCTCTCTGTGATCATCAATCATCATCATATGTGATCAAGAAGTTTTTTAACAGTGCATGTTTGTAATGAATTACACCGATTTTACTGTCTTTATCACCACAACCGCATGTCAGTACAATTATAAAAGAAGACTCTTCAATCCCGGGTTGTGGACGTTAAATCAGGTTTATTTTGTACATTAACATAACGGATATCCATACAGCAGTGGATATTAACGTGTATCCTGTCACATTTGCCATGCAAAAACAGTGCAGAGTTAAACGCAGGCGCTGTGTGTGTATGTGTGTGTGTGTGTGTGCGTGCGTGAATTTTGTACCAACATTTTGTGTGACTCATCGTTGCAGAAAGGCTTGAATTAACTCCACAACAAATACATCAAATAATCATTGGGAAAGTTCTTACTGTAGTATTTCTCACTAACGTTACGTGAGATCTGCTTCCTTTATGTCTGTCACTGTGCTGTTTATCTGACGCAGCCGAGGCGGAGACACACTCTGACAGACACGTGGGAACGGGGGAGAACTAGCATTAAAGGCACAGGCACAAAAACAGCTACATTGTGTTCAGAGCAGAAAATCCAATATTCTGAAAGGTATAATAAATAATCTGATGGGTGTTTTGAGCTGAAACTTTACAGACACATTCTGGAGACACAAAAGACTAATCTTAAATCTTGAAAAATGGGTAAAATAGGTGCCCTTTAAATGACCCCATCCTTTCCTCATTGGTCCACTCATAAAAACTCTGCGACCCCCAGGCACGTAACAAGTGTATACAAATAACTAAATACAATTAATCTTCATTACACCTCCAAACATCATAGTTTTTGTGCTCAAATGTTTAAAACTTTCTTGAAATGCTCAGCCACAGCCTTAAAAGCAGACGCAGATGATAAACGTTCACTCTATTTTGGTTAAATTTAGCAGTGACTCTACAAATAAGATGAGTTCTGTGGCTCCTGGTCAACTATATACTTCAGACTCAACATTGCAGATCTTGTGATGTGACTATTGCGGATGCACACATTGCGATATTGATGCTAAAATGATGCAAGGCTGTAGTTTTGCGAGCTTGCAGACGCGCAGGTATGGAGAAACTGCCTGGTCCCGCACCTGGCTTTTCCTCCGGGGGGCCGATGGGACTTCAAAGGGGGTGATAATTCATGCAGATTCACCCTGTCCGTCTTTATTTCTTAAATCTGATTCAGTCCGTTCCATGCGCAGGCCTAGCGCTGATCAAAGACAGATGCCTCGGACTGTGTTGTTTAAACACAGACTGAGGGATTATGCATGAACCGGGGTGTGCATGCAAATTTGAAGCATGCAACGGCTTGCAATTTTAAGATCAGCGCGCAGCGGGAGGACTCGGCGCTCACCTGTTTTTAAGCTCTGGTTGATCTTCTCTGCTCATGTCTAACCAAGATGCTTGGATAAAGAAGTCGCTTTCTTTGATGATGATATAAAATTAGGCAGTGTTGGGTATATTGAGGTAATTTTAGCAGTTAGCCATGAAAATAGGGTTGGGAACATACTGTATAGCACTGGTATTGTATTTATCAGACTGAGGCCCCGTTTATACTAATACGTTTTAGTTTTAAAACGGCGTTTTAGAATGAAAACAATCCACGTCCACACTGGTGTGTGTTTCTGAAAAGATCTCCGTCCACACTACACCGCTGAAAACGCACATCACGTGACCACACACACACTCTGGCATGTGCTGCAGCGTATGCGCACGCCTGAGCTCCAGGCAGTCAGCGGGTGCTTTGAGCACACCTCCCCAGGTGAGAGCAGCGCACGTCGAACAGTTCATCAAGGATCTTCCGCTGGATTTCATCTCACTGTAGTTGTTAAACGTGATATTTAAGTCATCTTGTCTCTGTCTAACGACTCTTTGGTCTTTTGAATTGATTACTTATTCTCAGGTAACGTGTTTTGGCTGAGCGCAAAGATAAGTAATATATTAATTTATGTAACCACGTACACTGATTCTGCACATTTGACTGATTGCTTGCCTTTATTTCCTATATTGTATGAACTTATTGTACGTTATACTTTTATAATGGCCATTATTGATTATTAAAACTGATATTCAGCAAAAGAGACAGGGTATGTTTCATATTTTTCAGTGAAAATGAAAGGAGGCAGTTATGTTATAGGCTCCGTTGTTTTATAAATATGCATCCAGTGAAGATGACGGTCATATGAATTTGTATCGACACGATGCCTTAACATTTTTTGTGTCTGTTAAGTTAATATCAAAATGAAAATAGGCAGTTCCTTATATCATGTTTTCATTTTATTGTTAACATAGTGAAACAACGTAGCCAGGGTGATGTCAATGAGGTTATAAAGTAGCCTACACTGTTCCCTTTGAAGATTTACCCGACGTGTCCTCGGGAGTTTGTTTTCCATATCAAACTTGCGAAGTCTGAACTTACAAGAAAAGGATGCAAGACTGCGCTTTCTGCACTTAATATTGAGAAAAAGCCCCAATCAGATTGGGAATGTCTGCAGCCACGCCTCCGTTTTCAGATGTCTCCGTTTTCCCCCATCCACACTGACACACAGCAGCAGCGTTTTAAAACCAAAACGGTCTCTTCAGCGTTTCCAAAAAGCTCTGTTTTCAGTGCTCAAAAACTCTGGGGTAGTGTGGACAGAAGGCTTAACCGTAGCAAAGGTAATGCGTTTTAAAACTAAAACGTATTAGTGTAAACGGGGCCTGAATTAGAGTGCAAATTTCAGTACCTGAGCTGTAGAAGTAGTAGTAACTTTAGATGAAAAATTAGCTGTAGAAAAATTAGTAATTGACATACATTTTAAACCAGTAACTCATTTTAAACATTGTTTAAATACTGTTAAACCTGCTTACTTCACGCACACAGTTTACAATTGTAGAAATAGTGTAATAGGAATAGTGTAATAGGGGGTGTAAAATTGTCAAGCGTTGACCGGTCCGCGGTGATAAAAAAGTTGAGGACCACTGCTCTATAGACAACAACAGTCCCAAGGCATCAAGAAAGGTACCAAAAAACACCCTCAAAACAGACCAAATGTGTTTAGTGTTGGAACATTATCAAGCTACGAGATTTTTTTTTATGCGCATATAAAACATGCTAACAAAAACATTTATTTCAACAGTTTATTCTCCTCAGTGTCAGTATAAGGCACCCGTTCACACTTTTTTTTTTTTTCAAAATCTGTGGTATATAGTTCATGTACAGTCAATTCAGCTTTTTAGCCAGTAAAAGTCAGGAGATTTGCTATTTGGTTTCGAGCGGGAACCCTGCGAGTGGTTTCTGCTACAGCGCTATAATCAACAGTCTTGTTGTGAAGCACTAGAAACTGCTTGGTCTTTTAAGAGAAGGAAATTCCATTCAGATCACAGAATTGCTTCAGACAGAGCGAACATGTCTTGTTTTGAAATCCAAGTGCCTTATGCAATCGAAACGTCCCATTTGAAAGTCTTGATTCATTTTTGTGAGTCTCTTCTCCTATCTGGACGCCAAAGCTATAATAACCCACCGCTGGGCTGTTTTCCCATGCTGCACTGCGTCTTTCGCACCCTGTCCCTGTAGAGCAATATTCAGACCACACCGTAATCTTCTTCTCCTCGGAGAGACACGCTGAAAAGAGGCTCAGCGTTAGTGTGACATATACTGCATTAAAAACACACCGTCTCAAATCTCCAGAGGTCTAGTTGATATGATATACAGTGGAGCATTTAAATTCAGGTCATATTGAATAGTAATGTGCAAAATATATTTTAGAAACCGTCTAGTCGCTACGTTGGCTAGTTTATCTTGAAAAAAAGCAACATTAAACTAAGCTAGATCTGTCTAAACAACAGTAATAATAAAAATGTTAAAGATGCAGTTGCAGTTTTTTATTGTAGCCTTGTGAACATCAGCATCTAACTGTTACTCAACACTCAACTCAACTATCAGTTGAGACTGGTGGATTATATATAATAACAGGAATGTCACTCATAGCCGAGTCTTTGTAGTTTTTGTTAAGTTATGATTTTGTCAGCAAAGAAATTGCTTTGATTCGGGCAGCAGCTGAGCTTTAAAGGGAATGAATTTAAAGTCTAACTAGTCTGAGAGATTTTACAGTGACTATCAGCATGTTAAAAACCTTTCCGAGAAATAGTAAAATGGGATTATATTATAGATTTTTGCCATGAAAAATGAATATTCTGTCATCATTTACTCACCCTCACTTATTCCAACCAGTTACATAGTATTTGTTTTTCCTACTATGTAAGTCAGTAGTTAACATCTTCCAACATGATTCAGAATATCTTGTTTTGTCTTTAACAGAACCAAAAAACAAAATACACAATGACAGAATTTTTTTTAATTTTGAGGCGAACTGTCCCTTTAAATGTGTAAAGGCATTTTCTGTATATTATTTATTATAAATTAGAATAAAACAATACACACAGTAATCGATCTGAGATCTTGACTTGCTACATTTTTCGAATGGCAGGTAGAAACTTTTCTGCATTTTTAAAATACTGCGTTTTTTAAAAATTAGACATTTACAAAATTAGTCTTTCACTTTTAGAAAAATACAGGAGTGTCACGTGTAATAATTAATTAGTGAATTGAAGTCTTTTCCTTCTAAGAAATAAGGCGTTTCGACAGGCGTTCTGAAATTTCTATAACTCAAGTACTCATATTTCTGAGTATATATTAGTCGTTTACTACTAGTTATAGCACCAATTCCCATAATCAACTGATATATACTGAAATATCAAGATCAAGTACTTGAGCTATAGAAATTCAGAACTGTCGAAATGCTATGAATAGGCTTGAGTACTTGAGTTTTATATATTTCAGAACGAGTTTCCTGGAAGGAAAAGACTTTTACTTCAATTCACAACTTCATGATTCAGCCAAGCAGTTAAATTCGCAATAGGAAAATGCTAACATTAGCCTGCTAGCACTGAAATCATCCTGCGAGTCTCCTGAAAAATCACCATTCAAAGCCACACCTCCTGAACAAATGAACACACGCTTGACAACGCCACTATAATACATCATGTAACATTCACCAGAGAGAAAACTTTCCCGTAAACGACTGATATATACTAAGAAATATCAAGCTTGAGTACTTGAGTTTTAAACATTTCAGAATGACTGTCGAAACTTTGCATTTCTTACAAGGAAAAGACTTTTAATTCAATTCACAACTTCATTATTCAACCAAGTAGTTAAAGGCACAATAGGAAAATGCTAACGTTAGCCTGCTAGCACTAAAATCGCCCTGCAAATTTAATGCAAATTGCAATTTAAAGCCATGCCTCCTGAACGGATAAACACACACTTGACAACGCCACTACAATACATCACGTAATATTCACCAGAGAGAAAGCTTCCCATAAACGACTGATATATACTAAGAAATATAAAGCTTGAGTACTTGAGTTATAGAAATTTCAGAACGAATGTCAAAACACCTTATCCCTTATAAGGAAAATACTTTAAATTCAATTCACAACTTCATTATTCAGCCAAGTAGTTAAAGGCGCAATAGGAAAATGCTAACGTTAGCCTGCTAGCACTGAAATCTCCCTGCGAATCTCCTGCAAATCGCCATTTAAAGCCACGCCTCCTGAACAAATGAACACGTGCATGACAACATCATTACAATCACATCACATAACATTCACCAGAGAGAAAATGTATAGTACAGTTAATAACTACAATACCAAACAAAAAGAAGCTAGTTTGTTGATGTTTGCTTGCTGTTGTTCATCTGAACCGTGTACGTGAACGCTCCGATGACTTAGTAATCGCTGTAATCCTTTCTGTCTGAACAGGGTGCGCAGGATATGCAATTACATATTTTGACAGACAGCCTATCGCAATGTTCGTGCTGAACGTTTTGATCGGACGAACCATTCTTGGTCCTGCACCTTCCACAGAATATTGATACATTTGGATCACTTAATTTACATTTACATTTTGTAATTTAGCAGACACTTTTGTCCCACGTGACTTGCAATTGAGGAGGCGTTCAGCGATTCAACATTTTTTTTATTTTTTGTATTTTAAATATGGAGTGATTGTAAGAAAGTGTCTGTGTGTCGGTTACATTTACATTTTAACGATGCTAAAATTTAATCAGAATCAGAATCAGAATCGGTTTTATTGCCAAGTGTGCTTACACACACAAGGAATTTGTTTTGGCTACAGAAGCTTCCAGTGTACATAAAGTGACAAGTGACAACACAAAATAAATATGAGAAAAATACGACAAACATTGAACAGAGATTCAGTTAGACAAAAGAGCTCTGGATGATGAATTGTTTGTGCAGATTTGTTATAAATATACAAGTTATAAGGTGCTGTGTTCAAATGCGTATGGAAGAGTATTGCATTGTATACTGTTATAAGGTGCTGTGTTCAAATGCGTATGGAAGAGTATTGCATTGTATACTGTTATAAGGTGCTGTGTACAAATGCGTATGGAGAAAGTTAAATTTAATGACTGCTATCAGGATTGTGAAGACTTTTATCAAGCATAACAAAAATTGTTTCTGAAACCAATCATCTATATATGAGCAATATCACATGAGTAGCAGTGCGCTATGGCTGTATATTGGCACTGGTGGGAAGCGTGCATTGGCTCGAGGATGCAGGCCAATATACAGCCATATCGCACTGCTACTCATGTGATATTGCGTTTATACAACAGTTCGACGGCATAATCGTGTATATAAAAAAGAAAATCAGATACGGAGAGTCTCAAAAACCCTTTTGTATGAGGAACTACTTTCTTCCGCCATTCATTCACATCTATTATTTGAATGATTCTCTAGCATAATGTCTAAAGTGATGACAAAACAGGTGATTTTGCTCACATTCTATGAATACAAGGCTGAACGGCATGAAATGCCATCAGTCTACAGATATTTCACAGTATTTCCCTGTTGCAATCGGGATATAACAATAATTAACCTCGAAAAAGCCAGAGCAAGGCAAACACTACCAGATTACTATGGTATAAATACAGCACTACAAAATACAAAAGAAAGAGATCGACTTAGAACGTCACTTACCTGTTCTGTAATGATTTGTTCAGCTGTAGTTTGAAACATACACTGACAAAATGCTGTTTTTCTCCCCTAAGGACTCTCTTGTGGAGGAACGTCAACCATCTTTGCTCTACTCAGTATGACAGGCTGATGGCCGCCAATGCGCTGAATCTCCAAAATTATGAATATTTCAAATAGGCACTATCTTTATAAATAAATCTGCAATAAACGGCATTGTTGCAATCTAAACAACTACGTTCTCGCCTAAAAAAAAGCCTTACAAGTACATTATGTTGTCCAACAGCTGCAGTATTTGTCAAACTGTAGTGAGTTTATTGATCTGTTGTCACTCTATGTGGGCGGAGTAATACACAAGACTGAAGAGGCTGTACGAGTGCTTTTATTGCAGCATATCGCATGGCTATCAGCCAATCAGATTCGAGAACCAGACACAACTGTTGTATAAACCTATTTAACAACCTTTACCTATTTAAAAATTTACTCAATATTTAAATCCCTCATAATCATAAACGTTTTTTATAAACCATAATCTTTTAAACTACATTTGAGGCTGTATTATTTTTCCTGGTTCATTCTCCCTCATAATATCAGTTTAAGCCCTGCAAATATCATCATAAGCTTTAGATTTCTGTTTTCTTCTGCATTCAATTTCTCTTCGCATTTTCTCTTTTTCAATTTACATATTCACAAAGAGGCCCTGAAGTGGATTCTCTGGATGAATAAACTAAAACAGTTCGGTCTTGTTGCATGGCAGGGTTTTATATCGATGCTACGCAGCCATGTTTGTGCGAGTTCTCAGCCCCTTTCATGTTAATGGGGCCCTCGAGGCCGAAAGTGTCCTACACAGCAGAGCTATGCAGACTCTGTGTCCTCTTTCTCAGCTTAACATGCATTGCCACATGGGAAAAGCCAAACCCTGGCACTGCCAATGACATCATAAATGAGTGAACTTTAGATTCTTTCTAATAGAGAAATCACTCCATCACAGTTGCTTAAAAAGGACCTATTTTGCCCCTTTCTACAGGATGTTAAATAAGTTTCTGATGTCCCTAGAGTGTGTGTGTGTGAAGCTCAAAATACCCCCTAAATAACGATATTGAAACTGCCCCTTTTAGGCTTTGATCCAAATTGTGCCGTTTTTGGTGACTGTTGCTTTAAATTCGAATGAGATTGTGCTCTTTTCAAAAGAGGGCGGAGCTACAAATGGCTATGTGTCAGCATAGTGGCAGATTCAAAAACAGGACTAACTTCCTATGCTAATGAGGAAGAGATCATCACTAATGTGCGGGGCTTTTCCCCTCTAATGACACGTACAACAGGAGAATGTCAATCAAAGTGTTTCTGCAGACTGCAAAGATTAATAAATGTTTACCATTAGAAGCTGGTTATATTTACACAGTTTCGCTACACAACTGTGTTTAAACCCCTTATGAAAATGATTTTTGCATAATAGGTCCCCTTTAAAGGTTTCTTTTTAAAACAAGCCAAGCATTTGAACGGTGTTTCATTGTTTATTGACGGATGGGAATGTGTCTGGTTTTCTCATATACACTCACTGGCCATTTTATTAGGTACACCTTACTAGTATTCACCTTACTAGCCTTCAGAACTGCCTTAATCCTTCGTGACATAGATTCAACAAGGTACTGGAAATATTCCTCAGAGATTTTGGTCCATATTGACATGATGGCATCATGCAGTTGCTGCAGATTTGTCGGCTGTACATCCATGATGCGAATCTCCCGTTCCACCACATCCCAAAGGTGCTTTATTGGATTGAGATCTGTGAGATGATTCACTCTTTATGACACGGCGCGTTATCCTGCTGGAAGTAGCCATCAGAAGATGGGTACACTGTGGTCATAAAGGGATGGACATGGTCAGCAGCAATACTCAGGTAGGCTGTGGCGTTGACACGATGCTCAGTTGGTACTAATGGGCCCAAAGTGTGCAAAGAAAATATCCCCCACACCATTACACCACCACCACCAGCCTGAACCGTTGATACAAGGCAGGATGGATCCATGCTTTCATGTTGTTGACGCCAAATTCTGACCCTACCATCTGAATGTCGCAGCAGAAATCGAGACTCATCAGACCAGGCAACGTTTTTCCAATCTTCCATTGTACAATTTTGGTGAGCCTGTGTGAATTGTAGCCTCCGTTTTTTGTTCTTAGCTGACAGGAGTGACACCCGGTGTGGTCTTCTGCTGCTGTAGCCCATCCACCTCAAGGTTGGATGTGTTGTGCACTCAGAGATGCTCTTCTGCAGACCTCGGTTGTAACGAGTGGTTATTTGAGTTACTGTTGCCTTTCTATTAGCTCGTCTGGTCATTCTCCTCTGACCTCTGGCATCAACAAGTCATTTGCACCCACAGAACTGCCGCTCACTGGATATTTTCTCTTTTTCGGACCATTCTCTGTAAACCCTAGAGATGGTTGTGCGTGAAAATCCCTGTAGATCAGCAGTTTCTGAAATACTCAGACCAGCCTGTCTGGCACCAACAACCATGCCACATTCAAAGTCCCTTAAATCATCTTTCTTCCCCATTCTGACGCTCGGTTTGAGCTGCAGCAGATCGTCTTGACCTTGTCTACATGCCTAAATGCATTGAGTTGCTGCCATGTGATTGGCTGGTTAGAAATTTGCGTTAATGAACAATTCTAATAAAGTGGCCGCTGAGTGTAAGCAGAATGCTTATGTAACTAGCGGATAAAGGTATCTTAATACAGAATGCGTTCTTATATACTTTTTTCTTATATGTTTTGTTGTGTGTATTGTTCATAGATTATACCACTATATGCAGTTCTTGTTGTCTCTGTCATCCAAGGCCTAGCACAGTATAATTAGTTATTGAATTAAGTTTTTGTATGCTGAATATAATGAACTTTACAAGTTATTCACTTTACTTAACATTAAACTGATTTAAATCTTGTAAAAATTTAAAAATGTTGAAAGTTGAAACATGAATAATTTAGTTTACAGGAAAAAAAGTCTTGTCATGACTTATTGATGATCATATATATTTTTTTTAACAGTGTTTGATTTAGGATTCAATCCATCTGTCTGCAAGAGTAGATCTCATTAAATCAATTCAGAGTTTTGTTTATATTTTAGAAATTTAAATTTTTTTTGCACTGAGTTGGTTTTTGTCCTTTCAAATTTTTAATTAATTTCAATTGAATTAATTAATATTGATTTGTTCTTCATTTATTTTACATAATAAAAAAAACATTTAATTTATTTATTTAGATTTATTGACATTTATTTATTCTTTATTTATTTTACATAATGATTTTTTTAAATTTAATAATTATTTATTTATTTATATACATTTATTTATTCTTTATTTATTTTACATAATGAATTTTTGTTTTTAATTAATTAATTAATTTATATACATTTATTCATTATTTATTTTACATAATGAAAAAAACATGTAATATTATTTATTTATTTATTTATATTTATTTACATTTATTTATTCTTTATGTATTTTACATAATGATTGTTTTTATTTAATAATTTGTTTATTCTTTATTTATTTTAAATAATGAAAAAAACATTTAATTTAATTAATTTATTTATATTTATTCTATTTATTTTACATAATGAAAAAAAACATTTAATTTAATTTATTTATTTATATTTATTCTATTTATTTTACATAATGAAAAAAAACATTTAATTTAAATTATTTATTTTATTATTTATTTATTATACATAAAGCCTTATGTATTTGGCTCAGTTGTATTGACGATTTTCATATTTTTTAAAAGTACAATTAGACCTATTTTAGGTTAAAACTTTTAATTTGATTTGATTTAATTACATTTTAATTGTATTATTTATTATTTATTTTATTATTAATTTATCTTTTTCTTTTTGTTTCTTTCTTATTTATTTATTTTATTATTAATTAATTTGTGTTTTCATTTTCTTTTTCTTTCGTTATTATTTATTTATTATACATAAAACCTTATTTATTTGGCTCCGCTGTATTGACGATTTTCCTATTTTTCAAAAGTGCAATTATTTTAAGTTAAAAAATGTTATTTATGTTTCATTACAATATTAATAAATAAAAAATATATCAAAAGTAACACTTCAATGACAAAATCTTCAATTGTACTGTGCAATATTGCAATAAAACAGAGTATTGCAGTTATGTTATGAGACACTCACATTACATAAACACAGTATTCATGACTGTATATATGTATGCATTATGCGTGTATATATTTATGTGTTTATGTTGTGTGTGTGTGTGTATTTCAATATGTTACTGTAATAAATGGTTTTACTTAAATTAACTTTTTTAACAACTTACTCGTTTTACTTAACAATTTATTTATTTTGGTATTATTTAAGTGATCTGGACATATGCTTGTAATGTTCAAACACAAACACACACACGCACACGCACACGCACACGCACACACACACGCACACACACACACACACACACACACACACACACACACACACAC